>CM076583.1:1264969156-1265155393 GCA_034641835.2 Pinus albicaulis | reverse complement strand
TGGTCAAGGTTAAGCCAGTCTTACAGCTCAAACCCCTTTCACACCTGCAAGTGATTTATTTACATGGCCCTAATTTATATTTGTTCAGATGGGCATTGATTTATTCAGTATTTTTAGGAGTTTTACATGTCCTCCTTTATTCATTTATTCATGCAACAGAAAGTAAAACAAAAATGAATATTCCTCTTAGCTTAGGCTAAGTAAGAATATTACATTTAACCACATGAATCTTCATTTTCGAGGCCTTTAAATTTGTGACCAACCCCTCAATCTTGGCTTGTGGGGTGGCAGAATCTATAATATCATCAGAAATTTCCACGCAGAGCCTACTAATGAGGTGTTCCATCTTTGTCTGCTGCACAATGGCAATGGTACACGCAGCCTGTACCTGGGAAACTTCAACATTTATTTCCTTAATTGTCTACTCAGCTACGTTGAGCTGCTGGTGCACTCAATGGTACCGGTGTTGAATTTATGCGAACAAGGAGGTGTGGAGAACCTATAATTATTTATGTGGCAGCCTGGATAGATCCAACTATACCTCTGCATAGGCTTGGACTTGTGCTCCCAAGTCTGGTGGACTTATTCCGAGGGCTATGCTTGGGAAGGAATAAAGGAAGCTTTATATTGTAATAAGTGTTGCAATGCTAGATTCTGAGGCCATTCGTACCTGAACCATACTGGTTTGAAGTGTGTCTGTCTTCAGCTGTAGAGCTCGAAGATCGGCCTAAAGTGTGTCGATCGCGATGTTCTGCTGCTATTCCAGAGCCAGCCATTTTTTTCGGCAGCCAAGGTAACCACATCTGCAATTTTCTCGAGGCCCCCTTCAGTTAGTGTAACTGCTTTGTCACATTCTAGTCGTTGGGAGCACTGCTTTGTGGAGTACTAAAAAGGTATGCTTTTGATGATTATTTCAATGGCTTTTTAATAGAATTTGTGAACCTTTTGTATCATGAATTTGGAAAGTAATAAGGAACTATAACAAAACATGTGAGAATTGATGTGCATAACTTAGCCACTGATAATGGTTATTTTCTATACAGGAAAAGGAGAAAACGAAGAGTTGCCGCTCCAAAGGAAAATACAAAGTGGAGATAATTGCTGTCTCTCTGGACGAGAACCGAACGCAAACATAGGGAAACAGATCAAAGCAAATCGGCTCGGGAAAGAAGGAGAGGACACCAGCTCAGCGCGAAAGAAAAGACAGGATGAAGAGTTAACAGTTTGGCGAATCCCTCGGGATCGAAGATCCTGAGGGATCGCTGCTTTATTTATCTAGTTGCTTGGACATCTCCGTCGTCGTCTTTATAAAAAGAGACAGCACTGTTAGTTTGGAGATAGACAAGAGAGAGATAGGATACGTTTTATGTAATCTTCTGTAAGACATCAGCTTTGGTTATTAAGTTTTGTTGAAGACTGGTTCGATGTATTTTTGATCGATGCATTAATAAAGGCTTGGTGATTATTCCATCTTCGCGTCTGCATTAACTTAAAGCGGTGTATCCTTGGATGCTAAGGGCCTGGCCCCGAAGGACACTTGCTTCTGTACCATTACAGCTTCACTTCTGTGTGGTTTGTGTATTCTTGTTATTTGATCATTTGATATGCTTTACAAGTTCATATGATATGCTCTGTTCAAGTTTGAATCATTGAAGTTTCTATAGATAGACTTGTATGTTGACTCTGTATCAAGTTATTTATCCTTTCAAGAGTTAATCGCACATTCTTACTGTTATATTACAGAGCTGTTATACTAAAACGTTCGTATGGTGTGCGTTCCTAATTTATCAGTACTGTTCTATAATTCATTCACTGTTATTGATGTTCCATTAGTGTGATCTGTGTGAATCGCCTTTAGAGTGACAGAATGTTCTTTGATTGCAAAGAGTGTATAGATTGAGTTTGGTTATAACCCGCGGGACTTAGTTATTCAATTGCTGTTCCATTTTAGAGTTGATGTTCCATTTCAGAATTGTGGTTCAATCCTTTATTCGCTTTGCTGTTTCATTTACTTGCAGTTGTTGGTTTGTTGTGAGAGCTGATCTAAGGCTGTAGTGAGCAGTAGCAGTCACTGTCTAGCTCCCAGGCTTGTGATCTATGCTCTAGTTCCTTTTCCATCAGTTTTTGAAGGGA
The DNA here is from genome assembly GCA_034641835.2 of Pinus albicaulis. Lineage (NCBI taxonomy): Eukaryota > Viridiplantae > Streptophyta > Pinopsida > Pinales > Pinaceae > Pinus > Pinus albicaulis. The sequence goes on along the minus strand of CM076583.1, from coordinate 1,265,153,260 downwards.
TGGGTTATCATTGCCGAACCCTTGACTGATAAGTTATTGAGTTTTCTGAGTGTGTGATTTATTTCTTTAAAGTAATTTGATTTCAGTTAAGCATCCGTTTACTCTTGTATTTCTTAAGCACTGTACTACTAGCATTACTTTGAAAAATGAGCCTCAGATTGAGTCACTCTTTGTAATGACAAAACGCTCTCGGGTTGACATATTAATGTGAGGTAATTAGAGGTGAAAGAGACCCTTTTTATAGCTCTACATTTTGGCGCCGTTGCCGGGGAAAAGAGTGAAGCCATTTGTCTTTTTCAGAGTGGTGTACAAGCCTGCTAGGGAGGAGTTGGATCCTAAAAACGGAAGGTAAGAACCTACGTGCAGAGCATGTAAAATACCTGCTCACTATCCGCTTTCCTAACAGATTTGTTTTTGCTTGTTTGAATAGAAGTTGATAGTTTATTTTTGAGTGCATGACTAAGCAGAAAAGACCAAAAAAGAATATCAAACCCCCATCCAAACCTGAAAAAGCTAAGGGACCGGTGACCCTTGGCCGAACGACCTTCATAGACGAAATCTATAAGAAAACAGAGTCTCAGCCATCAGTAGGTTTCAAGAAAAACACTTCTAAACCGCCTACTAGTTCCCTTCAGGCCACAGGATCACCATCTGTAGCCTGTGCTGAGGTGCATAGTCAAACTAAGGAGCAGGACTTTCAAGAAGTTGAAAATTCCACTCCAGAATTATTACAGGAAGGGAACTCTAGCAACTTTTGTGAAGGAGAAGGAGAAACAGGGGAAATCAAGGAACCAAAATCTCCTCTTGAAACAAATCAGCCATTAGATAGCCCGGATAAGGGAAGTGCTGCGAAAGTCATTGTTGAAGAGATTCAATCTCCGCAAACACCTGGTATTCCCATTATTCCAGATAAAGGAAGTGCTATTAAAAAGATCCCTGTCAAAACCGTTCCCACCCAACCTAGGAATACCCTCCTAGATATCCCAGAAGGTTACTGGCATATATTCGATCCCATGGCTCAAAACCAACCAAACGCTCAAAACCAGCCAAATACTCAAACCTCTACATTACAATATCCTATAGTGGATTCTGCAACAAATGCACCCATGAAAGCTATCCCTCTTCAGCATATCCCTACATTTCACGGACTCACATCAGAAGATCCGGATGCATTTTTATTCGAATTCGATGTGTTATGTAGGGGGTATGATTACACCACTGATCCCCAAAAATTGAAATTATTTCCCTCTACATTAAAAGGGGCTGCTTTAAGATGGTTTATGGGGCTAGGTGGCGGGGTTATCAACAATTGGGATCAAATGAAAGAATCCTTCTTAAAAAAATATCAAGATTATTGTAGGTCTAGAGAATTAAAAGACGAAATATTTCAAATGACAGCTAGACCGAATGAAACATTAGAGGAGTATGTGGAACATTTTCAGTACAATCTACAAAGATCTCCTTATGCATCACTACCTTTACCTGATAATGTGTTAAAAACTGCATTAATAAGGGGTATGAAGGAACAATTGATTGAAACATTAAACATTATGGGAAAAGGGGATATTTATCAAGAGAGTTTTGCTGACATTATTGATTTGTGTATCAGGAGTTCGAGAGGCAGCACAAGAATAAAACCGACAGAATATGATCGGTTTGCAAGAGATAACAAAGTATCAGCAGAAGGAGTAACACGTGCAGAAATTGGAAATCTATTAGAAAATTTTAAAACCGATATTATGGGGACACTAACTACACAACTTGATATAAAAGTTAAAATGTATGCTCGGAGGCACAAAATATGGAAATCTTCCCCGCCCCGATGCGTAAAACACAAACACAAGGAGTGCCCGTTGGAGTGTCCATTAGACAAAGTCCAAACATGCGCCATCCGTACAAAAGGATCACCTTACGGAGACGCTTCACTTCCTTCGGATTGAAAGCTTATATAGAAGTGAGGAAGAACCCAGACCGGTGAATTCGATTTGGGACCACGTCATCGTAAGTGGGGCCAAGACAATCATGTTTCCTGACCCAACCTCTTCTTTCATTTATTATTGCCCAAACAATATGGTATGTGGCAAAATCAATCTCAAACCCCATTTACAAACGGGTCACCACAATCATTTCCTTCTCCAAATCCATGGCTGAATCAAACAAGCCAAACTGGTTGGCCAAATTTCCCTTACACTCCACCATATTGGCAAAATGGCCCGTATCCTTCACAGTGGACTCCCTCTACTTCACAAAATTCACCCTGGCAGACAAGCTGGCAAAGACCGATGTACCACCCAGCTGGAACTATTCCGCTCCCTCAACCTACTTTGCCAGCTCTACAACAAAATCCCCAGTCTAACTTGAGGCCGCAACTCCCAGCCCAACCCGATCCCAATCCAAACAATAGGCAGGTCCAATCCATTCAAATCATAGAATCACCAGAACCAGGACCCGACTTAAGGGAGTGCAATGACCTTCAGTTAAGATCTGGGCGTATAATTGAAACTGAGGGAGATAAAACAGTTCATATTGAAGATCAGTTACCCAGAGAACATCAGTCACAACAAGAGGATGTAAATAAGCAACAAACTCATAATCAAGCAACCACATCCTCTCCTCCGTTCCCAGAACGATTAGCCATACCTCGACCATACAATATCCTGACTTTGACATTCTGGGAGAATTACAAAATCTGTACATAAAAATTCCATTCCTCCAAGCCATTCAAGACATTCCCATATACGCCAAAACTATCAAAGAATTGTGCATAAAGAAACCAAGGAGGAATATAACAAATAATCCAAGAGTCCAAGTAGTCGGAACGTTATCTGATCTATTGTCCAGAAAAGAAACACCCCTTAAATATGAAGACCCCGGGAATCCAATTATAACTGTTCAAATTTATGGTCAGACCCTGTCTAATGCCTTAGTTGATCTAGGGGCTGCAATTAATATTTTAACAACCACAACTTGCCAAAAGCTCGGCATTACATCTATAGAACCCACCTCTACTCTGTTAGAATTGGCTGACCGATCTGTGGTTAGACCAGAGGGCACTCTACATGATGTCATGGTCTCTGTAGAATCCTGGGAGTATCCAACTGATTTCCTGATAATTAATCCAAAAACCCGACTCGATGGACACCCGCTAATTTTAGGTAGACCTTGGCTCGCTACTGCCGATGCCTACATTGGCTGTCGGCAGGGAAATATGACCATAGCCAGAGGACCAAATAGCAAAAATTTAGTTCTATATCCTCCAGCGCAGCCAAGTGTCACAATGATTAAAACGAATAAGCACCCTGTATCATATCTTACTGATAACATTAGATCTCCATTAACTATACAAGAGGCACTCGATTTCAAAGATCAAACAGAAGACGATGCCATTAATAATTTCATTTCTCAAACTGAACCTCGCACACAGTGTCACATGGAAGAAGCAGCATTTGATAATGAATTGGAAGAAGATCCCCTGAAAGATATTCATGACCAAGCGATACCTGTTACTCCTGTTGCAAATAGTAAAACTGTGGAAATTGCACCAGGGAAAACTTTAAACATCAATGCTAATCTCACACCTGAACAAGAAACAAAACTCATCCATTTGTTAACAAAATATCAAGAAGAATTTGCATGGGACTACCCTGATATGAAAGGAATCGATCCCCAGTTATGTACACACAACATTTATATAGAAAAGGATGCCAGACCTGTGCGTCAGCCGCAAAGGAGACTTAATCCCCATCTAAAAGATGTCGTAAAAACTGAACTTCAGAAGCTTTTAGATGTGAATTTTATCTACCCTATTTCTGATAGTAAATGGGTGTCTCCACTTGTGGTGGTACCAAAAAAGAATGGGAAATGGAGAATTTGTGTGGATTATAGGGAACTTAACAAAGCAACACAAAAAGATCATTTCCCTCTTCCTTTCATAGATCAAGTATTGGACACTTTAGCAGGGAAGAAGTTATTTTCTTTCCTGGATGGCTTTAGTGGATACAATTAGATTCAGATTGCCCCTGAAGACCAGGATAAAACTACCTTTACTTGCCCCTGGGGAACATTTGCCTATCGAGTTTTACCTTTTGGCTTATGTAATGCTCCTGCCACATTTCAGAGGGCTATCCTTAGTATTTTTGCAGATTTAATCAATGATGGACTTGAAGTTTACATGGATGACTTTACACCATATGGAGATGATTTTGATCCAGCTCTAGACACCCTAGAGAAAGTCTTACAACGCTGCATTGTCACCAGGCTTTGCTTAAGCAATGAAAAATGTTTTTTGATGATGACTGAAGGACTTATCCTAGGACACTATGTCTCAGCAGCCGGCATTCAGGTAGACCCTGCCAAAATCCAAATACTTTTGCTTATTCCCACTCCTACTACTCAAACAGAGGTACGCAGTTTTCTTGGATTTTCAGGTTATTATAGACGATTTATAGAGCATTATTCACACATTGCTGCTCCTTTATATGCACTGACTGGTAACGTTGATTTTCTTTGGACAAACAAATGTGATCGTGCTTTCGAGGATCTAAAGAAGATGGTATCCACAGCCCCAGTCCTTCGAGGACCAAACTGGGACCTACCATTCCAGATATCATCTGATGCCTCAGATACAGCCATTGGCGCAGTCCTTGGGCAGGAAGAGGATAAAAAACCATATGCCATCTATTACATTAGCAAGAATTTATCCCCTGCTGAATTGAATTACACTGTTACTGAAAAAGAATTCCTAGCTGTAATACATGCCGTCAATAAATTTAGACATTATATTACAGGCTACCCTGTTATCTTGTATACAAACCATTCTGCTATAAAATATTTAGCAAATAAGCCTGTCACAAATGCCAGAGTAACTCGATGGTTAATCTTATTGCAGGAATTCGACATCACAATCAAGGACCGCCCTGGCAAAGAAAACCCTGTAGCCGATTTTCTTTCAAGAATACCAAAATCAAGCGATGCAGCAGCAGTGGAAGATCAATTTCCGGATGAGCACCTGTTTGCTTTTGCTGTTCAAACACCCTGGTATGCTGATGTTGCCAACTACCTTGCAGTAGGTAAATTACCAAAACATTTAACTCCTAATGAGCGTAAGCAGATTATTCAGAAAAGTTCTCGATTTTCGTGGATTGGAGGTTATTTGTTTCACACGGGAGCAGACATGCATATCAGGCGATGTGTTAGAGAGGATGAAATATTTGACATCCTAAAAGCCTGTCACGATGGACCATGTGGGGGGCACTTCGCTGAGCGTAGGACTGGACATAAAGTATTGCAGACAGGATATTACTGGCCTACGATCTTCAAAGATGCAAAGAAGTTTGTCCAAGCCTGTGACAGTTGCCAGCGAGCAGGACGACCTGGTCAAGCTGATGAGATGCCTCTGAAACCACAGCTAGTCATCGAACCATTCGAGCGGTGGGCTCTGGATTTCGTTGGACCCATCAACCCTTCATCAAATCAGAAAACATATATTTTGGTGGCAACAGAATATGTCACCAAATGGGTTGAGGCAGAAGCATTGCCAAGAGCCACAGAGGACTCTGTCATACAGTTCCTGTTTCATCTATTTGTTCGTTATGGCCTTCCTATGGAAATAATTACAGATGGAGGAGCACAATTTGTTGGGCATAAATTAGCTGCAACACTTAACAATTATCATGTCCAGCATAAGAACAATTATCATGTCCAGCATAAGATCACTACTCCATATCACCCACAGGCGAATGGGCAGGTAGAAAGTAGCAACAAGATAATAGAATCAATCCTAACAAAAACCATTGCGTCACATAGGCATGATTGGGCTACCCGACTGCCTGAAGCACTCTGGGCATATAGAACCACATGGAGGAGCACCACCGGTTACTCACCTTATCAACTAGTGTTTGGAAAACAACCCATTTTTCCCATAGAATTCGAAATCCAAACACTGCGAACAGCACATGAAGTTGGCCTAGATCTAAGTGAGGCACAACTCAATCGACTACAGCAAATCAATGAATTAGACGAAATTCGGCTCTCTGCACTACAAAATACAGCATTGATTCAACAACAGCGAGCCAAATGGCATGATGCGCTCATCAAGAACAAAGTCTTCCATGAGGGAGACTGGGCTTTGTTATACGATTCTCGGTTTCAGGACTTCCCTGGAAAACTTCAGACTCGATGGTTGGGACCATACGAAATCCAAAAGGTACATGACAACGGAACCCTTACTCTAATCACCATTGACGGTTCTGGATATGCATTCAAAGTAAATGGCCACCGAGTCCGTCTCTACCGTAAACCACTTACTCGGGAATCCTTCTGCCAGCAGCTACGCCGAGATACTGATCTGGAGATCTTAGGAGAGGAAGAGAAATCTTCCTCACCTGTAATTCATTAAGGGTCTATTCTCTTTTACAATTTGTACATAAGTTCTTGTTTTTGAGTGATTCTTGTACATAAGTTTGATTTGAATATTTTCTTGTCATTTGTTGTTGTTCCTTTTTCTTCCATATAGTTTGATTTTTGCTCTTTTAATAGCATATGCGTGTTTTTTGGTTTTGCTTGTTTTGTTGTTCCTTTTCTAAAGGAACAGCATTCGGATCTCTGCTGTTCCTTTTTCAAAGAAACGATATTGTTACATCTCTCGCTGTTCCTTTTGGTTACCACTGTTCCTTTTCCTTCAAAGAAACATCGTTCTTTTATTGCTGTTGTGTCTTTTTCAACGGAATGGCATGTTGAGTGTTTTATAGTATGATTGCCGTTCCTTTTCCCAAAGGAACGGCATTTGCATTTTTTTTTCCTTTTTCTATTATCCATCGTTGTTGCTTTTCCAACGAAACACCATTAGCATACTTTTGATCTCTTTTGCTGATTTAAATTGACGATGCTTTTTGCCCGTCTTCTTTCTAGTCTTCAAGCTTCAGCTATGTATTTGTGCGATGAAATATAAAAACACAACATACCGAAATCTGCAAACCATAAATCGCTATATCTATAAGGCTCTGCATTAATAAGAGGAAAAATGGAAGGACATACTTATTTCTTACCTTTTGTTGACATGGTTTTACTAATTTTGCCCTGATTGGTTATCTTTATCATGCTGATTCCCTTAAACTTTTTATTAGCACTTGGGAATAAGAGCAAAGAGTTTATATCTTCCTATTGAGATAATAAGACTTCTTCCGCCATTCCTACTCTTAAGGAGTGTTGAACCACCCTTTGTGTATAAATAAGGAAAAAGATTCTATGAAAAAATAATAAAACATATGTGAACATGATATATGTCAAATGCAGGATAGGGGGTCTCATGGAGAGCTAGCCTACCATGATCATGAGGATGGAAGTGAAGTGGCATTCCCATTCTCGCCACCACACCAGGGATATGGTCCAAAAGGTATATCAAATAAACAAACCTTGGAACAGGAGGTCTCATCACGAGCCGACCTGCCCACGTTTCGCTCTTTCCTCGTGAATGGCATTATGGTTAACTGGTCACCAAGCCAGCATAATGGTCTACATTTTGATATAACAACATTCCTAGGTATACACAAAGGATCATGGTTCCGAGGGTGAAAAACAACTCTGCCAAGGTTATGAACACCTGTTGGCAGCAGAGTAATGTTAATGGTATTGAAGTCACCTTGCTTACACCAATGGGTAAGATACTAACACTCTTTTGTTTCTTATATCCTAGGCACTAATCATATGTCATTTCCCGATTTATACATCGCATGAATATTTATCATTACCAATCATGGAAACGGAAGTGACCATGACCACTTGAGATTGGCAAGTACGATACATAACCTATCCATCAGCCTCAACTCATAACACAACAGCCTCTTATATCATACGCGATCAATTCTCCGCCTCGATTTCGGTAATTTGTTGTCCTTTTTCAACATGGCATAATTCCACATGTTGTTCCTTTATGACTTGATTGCAGACTGGGTGCCGCTCCTTTATTTGCCGGCTGGGACAGCCTATCACACTGCGGGGGGGGAGGTTAACCTCATCATTCCCTGTATTACGTGTCAATTCACCATTCGGAAAAATTAGTTTACGACGGTTTGGCATGGTTTCACGGCATGGCAAATTTTTATTTTCACACAAATTGTTTTTGTTGCACTGTTGCATACTCTGTGTTTTCTGTCTCGAAACCTTGCGATTACTCTCTGTGTTTCAAACCAAAAACGTTTTTGCTGTTCCATTTAGAATTCACAGTGAAATCATGGGAGGAAAGGCAATTCGAAGTGAGCCTCAACAGCTGACGATCTCCGCTGCTACCCGGGAGATCCTGGAAAGGGCGGGATGGTTGAATTATTTCAATCGCCTACAGGAAGCTAATGAAACAGTAGCAATGGAGTTCTTGCAGAATTTACAAGATGACCACTCCACAGTAAGAGGGAAACGGATACCGGTCACTGATAACATAATTGTAGAAGTCTCAGGACTACCAGCCACCGGACTGGTATGGACCTTAAAAAAGGAACGATTACAGAAGGTCATGGAACTGTTCTAGGACGAAGGCCAGAATTTGACAATTAAAGGAAAGGGAGTTCTGCCAGCAACCCTAGGTGAACCCTGGACGGAGCTAGCAAGAACGGTGTAGAGTTATATTACTTGCGAAGGAAGAAAAGACGTGGTAAGACCACGACACCTTAAACTTTTAGCTGTTTTAAAGCAGAGATGCTCTGTGAATTTACCGGCACTCCTAAACTCCTTACTGCATGATGCTGCACAAAGTATGAAAAAGGCACAGCACGTAGAGGCAATTGTTAGTCACCATGGGTTGATTCGACTTGTTGTTAGTTATAGTCTTACCCAGCAGCAGAGCAGCTGGGAAGAGCTCATTGCAATGATTGAGGGGGGATTGACAGAGCCATCCCCGAAACGTAGACATTCTATAAGCCCACCAGAACAACCGGCAAAACGCAGAGAAAATGTTGCTAGTACATCACAACAACCAGAGACACACCAAGAATCGGCAAAGCGCAAGCATGCCGTTGATCCACCCGAGCAACCGGAGGAACCCAGAAAATCAGCTCGGTTAGCCCGGATGAGAGGAAGCATAGATGAGCCCAGAAAATCAGCCCGGTTGGCTCGGATACGAGGAAGGCTGGAGAAGCTCCAGGAAAGCGCCAGCCAACCGGTGGTAATTGAGGACGAACAATCCGAAGAGGGGGCAGAAGCTGAACAGGAGGAGGAAATAGAACAGCAGGAAGATAGCCCATTACAAGACCTACTGGGAGAAGATGACTTGGCCGCCATCCTAGCCAATATGAGTAAGTATGGTCAACCTTCTAGTTCAAAGAACCCCCACGACCAACCCCAGGAAAAGAACATGCCTGTTCATGATGAAGAGGAGGAAAATACTGAACGGGAACAATTTGTTCCCATGTCACAAGAGGAAAATCTAGAGGAAGTAGGAGCAGAAACAGCATTTGCTCAGGAAGAATCAGAACCAGTCGAGATGCATACCCCAGAACAGCCGGAGCAGAGCAGTGAGGAAGAACCCCAAGAGGAAGATTTAGCAACTGGTCACGATCCAGTCCACCATCGACAGACTGTTGTTCCTTCAAATGAAACGATGGAAATTAAGAAGTTGCGGAAGGAACGAACTAAATTGTTAAATACGATAACCCAGCTCAGACAACAAATTAGGATTCTGAAAAAGAACCAGAAGGTAAAGAGGAAAAAGAGGGCCAACAAACAGCCTGCTGACCAAAACCCTGAGGATCCAGCTGCCGTTCCACATGATGCCGAGGATCGGGAACAAACGGATGTTCGTGTTAAAACAGAAAATGATGATAAGCAAATTCAGACAGAGGCACCACCCTCAGGGGTAATAAGGGTTCTGAACTCCAAACAGCATAACAAGAAAGTTCAGGTAAAACTCCCGGCCTCCACTGACCTATGGAAGAAAGATCCGAAAACAAAATCCTTGCATAAGATGATGAAGCAAGCACAGCAAGAAGCTGAGCAACTTAAAGAGCAAACGGTTCCCCGAGAAAAATATGAAGAGTTTCAGCAGCAACTAAGGGACGTCAGTCAAGCTAAAAGCCAGGCTTTTGAAGGGTGGATGAAGGAACAAGAGGAAGTCACACAGGTAACTTGTATACTAGATACTGCTATCAAACAGATGAATGACTTATGTTCTTTATACAATAATGTTTTAGCATGTAGGGCCCCTGCTAAAAACTATGCTCTGTTTTTATTAGAACGGTATTTACATTTACAAATAAAAGCTGTTAAGGCAGGCACCCCTATACAAATCAACAATGTCAATGATTTTATAGACTGTTGTAAAAATTATGGAGTGAAAGTCCAGAGATTATTGTGTGAACTTTATTTGCACGACCTTGTGCTAAGTCAGGAGACTGAATTGAACCCTGGCCCCTCCATTGGAGATATCCAATTCCAAGCATTCATTTCATTCGGGGTTAATTAGATTAAGTGGCTCAAAGCCTATGATACTTTCCAGAGTCAGGAAAATGGTCTAGATTTACGGGTTAGGGCTGAGCCTAGGAACCCAGTACAGTTGTGGAGAGTTCATAGAAATCTTATAACGGCTCCTGGTGCCATTGAAACATTAGGACCTATGCATGAGGCACTCATTCAAGAGAGTTTAGAGTATTTTCTTTCCATCAAAGACTTGGCCATTAATGCAGCCAAATTTCGATATCGAATCTCTGATCCACACATCCAGCTCAGAGAACCATTTAAGTATGAGAACTTTGAGTTAGCTGTTGACCGTTTGAATCTCTATGGCCAGAGCATTCTGAAAGCAGGGTCATCTTGGTTAGGGTATAGATTTCGCGCTCCAATTATTTGGCACCCTGCACCCGGATACCAGGCTCTGTATGATATGCCTGAGGGGCAAGCAGGTCAGTTCTTTGACTATTTAATCACTCAAAATGGTTGTAGGCCTCCGCATGAGACTCCTTCTCCAGCATACTCTCTCACTGCATTACATGTCAACTACAATGTTTTCATGAGGACATGAAACAAGGTAAGCAGGGGGGTGTGTGGAGTACTAAAAAGGTATGCTTTTGATGATTACTTCAGTGGCTTTTTAATAGAATTTGTGAACCTTTTGTATCATGAATTTGGAAAGTAATAAGGAACTATAACAAAACATGTGAGAATTGATGTGCATAACTTAGCCACCGATAATGGTTATTTTCTATACAGGAAAAGGAGAAAACGAAGAGTTGCTTCTCCAAAGGAAAGGACAAAGTGGAGATAACTGTTGTCTCTCTGGACGAGAACCAAACGCAAACAAAGGGAAACAGATCAAAGCAAATCGGCTCGGGAAAGAAGGAGAGGACACCAGCTCAGCGCAAAAGAAAATATAGGATGAAGAGTTAACAGTTTGGCGAATCCCTCAGGATCGAAGATCCTGAGGGATCGCTGCTTTATTTATCTAGTTGCTTGGACATCTTCGCCGTCGTATTTATAAAAAGAGACAGCACTGTTAGTTTAGGATATAGATAATGGAGAGATAGGATACATTTTTATGTAATCTTCTGTAAGACATCAGCTTTGGTTATTAAGTTTCGTTGAGAACTGGTTCGATGTATTTTTGATCGATGCATTAATAAAAGCTTGGTGATTATTCCATCTTCGCGTCTGCATTAACTTAAAGCAGTGTATCCTTGGAGGCTAAGGGCCCGGCCCCGAAGGACACTTGCTTCTGTACCATTACAGCTTCACTTCTGTGTGGTTTGTTTATTATTGTTATTTGATCATTTGATATGCTTTACAGGTTCATATGATATGCTCTGTTCAAGTTTGAATCATTGAAGTTTCTACAGATAGAATTGTATGTTGACTCTGTATCAAGTTATTTATCCTTTCAAGAGTTAATCGCACATTCTTACTATTATATTACAGAGCTGTTATACTAAAACGTTCGTGTGGTGTGCGTTCCTAATTTATCAGTACTGTTCTATAATTCATTCGTTGTTATTGCTGTTCCATTAGTGTGATCTGTGTAAATCGCCTTTAGAGTGACAGAATGATCTTTGATTGCAAAGAGTGTATAGATTGATTTGGTTATAACCTGCGGGACTTAGTTATTCAATTGCTGTTCCATTTTAAGTTGCTGTTCCATTCCAGAATTGCTGTTTGATTCTTTATTTACTTTGCTGTTCTATTTATCCGCATTTGATGTTTTAGTGTGAGAGATGATCTAAGGCTGTAGTGAGAAGTAGCAGTCACTGTCTAGCTCCCAGGCTCGTGATCTATGCTCTAGTTCCGTTTCCATCAGTTTCCGAAGGGATGGGTTATCATTGCCGAACCCTTGACTGATAAGTTATTGAGTTTTCTGAGTGTGTGATTTATTTCTTTAAAGTAATTTGATTTCAGTTAAGCATCTGTTTACTCTTGTATTTCTTAAGCACTGTACTACTAGCATTACTCTGACAAATGAGCCTCGGATTGAGTCACTCTTTGTAATGACAAAATGCTCTCGGGTTGACATATTAATGTGAGGTAATTAGAGGTGAAAGAGACCCTTTTTATAGCTCTACATGCTTCTTCTGTGGCCCCTTAGCAGGGTCACCCATTCGCTTTGTTCCTTGAGGGGAGTCAACACCCCCTGCCTCCTATCCTTTGGTACCGAGATATTATTGTGCATCCTTATACACTGGTGCATCCATGCCTTTCCCTATACTCTTACCGAGCTGCGAACCTTTCTGCGACACGGCTTCGACACCCCTCCCTGTGCTTTTGCTCGATCCTCCAGTTTCTTTGGTGATGATAGGTGGGTTGACCCTAGGGGTGCTTGTTCCTTCAATGCCCTTCACGCTTGTTTTGAAGCCTATCTTCTAGTAGGGAGGCCATTGCACAATTAAATGATCAATTTATTCATCAGAAGCCATATAGGGGAGTGAAACCCATGTAGGATCCTTGTGGCCTTGGATTTGGATGTTATAAATAGTCACCTAGAATGCAACAATGATTTTATACTTATGGTAGATGGCTGGTGACAGACGCGGCTAGGAGTTGATAGCTACTGTGAGCCCACTCTGAAAAAATACCCAGAAGACTTGTTTGTCCTAGATGTGCTACACATCCATAGAGTCCCACAAGTTTGTATATCAAGCCCCCTCACACATGTTTGGGGTGAGATCAGGGAGGACTAATTCCTCAGGTGCTTGCCAAGCGACCAACGCAATGAGAAGCATCAACTAGGAATAGCAAAATGTGTGCCCCTGCTCTAAATATTTGTGGACATTGGCCAAAAAGTCATTGCACAAGTGTTGGGACCAATTGAAGCAGACCCCTTTCTCACACTGGTCTGCCAACTGAATTACATATGTGGGAACGGAGGCGACCTGGAATTTTCACATAATCTTGCATGCCAACAATAGGGTACCCAACTGCGTACCATGGTTGCTGATGGATTTGCTCATGAAACCTTGAGTGTTTTTCTCTACATGGTATTTTTCACGCACGTGGGTAGCGATCTTCAGGTGCGATAATGATTTGATGGTAGCCCAAGAACCCGTCTGTAAATGAGTACGCTTCCTACCCCTCCCCGCCCCCCACACTATCAAGGATTTCATTTGAGAACGATGTGGGAAAAGCATCATGTACGCAAGCATCATTAAATTTGTGTAAGTCGACACAAATTCATATTTCTCCCTTCATCTTTTTCTCTTGAACCACCATCGGACTTGCCCAATTGGACTGTTCAACTTGTCTGATAATACTTGTAGTAAGCATTTTATTGATTTCTTCCTTAAAATTTTGCTTATACTTAGGATTCAGTCGGTAAGGCCACTATTTCACGAGGTGCGCATATGGTTTTAACGTTATGCACATAACTCCTAGGTCCCCTATAATCCCCTTAAGCTTTGAAAACTTCATCGGGAATAAGTCCTGATATTTTGTGAGTAGTTTTGCAACTTTACCTACTGTGTCATCATCCCAGTAATCCCCAATTTTATCTAATTTAGGCTACTCTTCCATGCCAATGTTGACTTCTCATAGCTTTGTAGGTTTAGTAACATCGACAATTTGTAGTGGGGGTCCCACAACTGCATGTTGTCCCTCTAATTCCAAGATAGGGACATTGCATGGATTTTCATCACATTCTTCGATGGATATATTGCGGAAGTTGACAATATCCTGCATCTGCATTTCCCATGTTGGTGCCCCAATTTCTGCATAAGGGTGTGATTCATCAAACATGAAGGCCTTCGTTCCCCCTGTTAACCCAAATGTTCCTACAAATTCATCCTTTAATGTTTTCCAATGGTGGGTGCACTGATGTAGCTCCGCATCTAAGTACCATGCAGTGGGAATTGGTCCCAAGGCATGAATAAATAGGTGAACCCATCCTTCTATAGTCCAGTCACACCATTTCTCCATCCAAGAGAAAAAATGCTCCTGTGGGTCCCCTGGCACAAGGAATGTCTTTATGCGCAAGTGGACCGGAGGTTAAAATTGCAGGATCATCATATCCCTACATTCTTACCAATCCTGTAATGCCCCTTTATGCATGTCCCACCACCTCACAGGTGTTGCGCACATGGCTAAATTAAGGGCCCATAACCTTTGCTCTCTCGTAACCTCAGCTTCAAATGCCCACAAAAACTTCTTAATACTACCAAATCCATCAAAGTAGGGAAGCTCTGTTACCTCGAAGGAGATGCATCAGAAGTCCTTGGTGATCCTAAGGCATCGCAACACAGATACATCATGTAACTGATTCTTCCAATTTTCCATCTCTCCATTGGAGTCAGAGAAACACTCTCTATCCTTTTCCCAGCAAAGTACACCATCGGCTGTGGGATTGATCCAATATTCATCTTGCACAGTTAACTTAAAAATATGATCCACATCCTCTTCTTCACACACTGGCTCTGTATATCATTCTCCTTCTGCATGGCCTAATGGTACTATCACTCGTGTACCTTCATTCTAAAACACCATGCTTAATTTCCTTAGGTTGATGATACCTCCCATTTCTATGGCCCAGTCCAATCCTAGGAGTGTAGGATAGGGGTCCGCATCTTCTACAATCTGAATGACCTCAAAGTCTGCCTGGACCTTAACTCCTGCGATATCTACCATGATTTTTTATAGTCTTCCCAATGGTATGATCTTTTGTTGATTGGCCATGCTCAGCTGGATAATGGACCATTCCAAATCAGGTTCTCCTATTCGCTGCCAAGTTTGTTTGGGTAGTACGTTGACATCTCATCCCAAGTCCAAAATAACCTGATCCATTTCATAATCGCCAATTTGCGCTGTTAGCCACATTTCCCTACCAGTGCGTTTCTTATGCTTATATAGTTTTTGCACATCCTTAACTTCTAGTGGTGGAGTAGTCCTTTCTGGGAAACTGTATATTAAAGATTGGAGGTTTTCTATAGCCCGTTGGTTACGTAGCAACTTCATACATTCCTGCAAAAATGGTTTGACCTCATCCTCTTCTTTGAGGTTCGCAACGGCTTGAGCAGTAGATGCCTCAGCCTTATCAAAGTCTTGGTGAGCTACGAAAAAGGTTTCCTTTTCCTTTTGTAGGTCCAACCCTTCTGGTTTGATGGCTACTTTCTAGATAAGAGGCTCAGCTGCAACTTTCTCCTCAACTCCCCCGGTAGCCATTCCACTGCGTGTTATGACATTAACGCTTGGTCCTTCATCTCAAGGTTCTGCCTTAACCCTTTATACATTCTACGTAGGTGTCTATTGATTTTCCTACATCTTTGCTATCAGAATCAGACAGTATTCAATCACATGGTATAGCTGTCTGCAGTATCTGCAGGATTTTCTTTCAAGGTTTTGGAAATCCCTCGTAAAGTGCCCTACCTCTCCACAGTTATAGCAGATCAATTGTCCTATTACCCTACCTGCGCTCCACCTCGGCCCCCTCCCCTACCCCTAGCCATAGAGCCACCTATTCCTAAGGGGGATCTTGGTGAATAAGGGTCTGATTGTACCCTATATAGGTTTCCCCAGTCTATCATTAGATCATAAGTTTGGCAGTTATGCTCATCATGTCCTACTGATTGGAAAAACCTACACCATTGTTGCTTCAGTTATGGGACATGTGCACCTAGGCAGGGGAAATGGTTAGTATCATGGAGGCCGGATATGCAACAATAATCACACCATAACGCTGGTCCACTTGGTCCCAGGCACAATGGACTCGGTCCCCCTGCCTACAGGTAGTCTACCAGCAATGGGCATGGATCCTTGGTATGCCCATATACCCTACATCATATGCACCATATGTCTGGCTAACTTCTTTCCCTCATTCCTTTCGCAATTTTTGGATCTCCATGTGCATCGCCCCCAACTGCTCTTGGATTTGTTGTACTCCCAACTGGGTATCATATCTCGGTGCAGCTTCCAATTTCATAGAAATCTTCAAGGCTCTTTCCTACAATTCAATGGCTTACTGAACCATAGGTATGCGTAGGTGAGGTAGTAACATAGCAATAAGCCATTCCTTATGTTGTCTCTCATCATACAGAAGTTCCCCTTCCCTTATTACCTTCTTCAACCGCTATTCAGCTTCCCATACAGACTCAGAGGGCCCTTGTTTAAAATATTGTATGTCATTCACTATTTGGGAGTAGGATTTAGGCTTTTGAAACTGCTATTTTAGGGCATTCTTAACCTCTTGAATGGTTGCATTCGCATGCTGAGCTACATATCCCATATACTAGTCCAGGGCTCTTCCTTCAAAGGCAAGAGACAGTTGTGCCCTTTTCACATCATCATTGGCCACATTCTCTGAAGTCCATACCAAATATGCGAAAAACCATAACCAATCCATATCCTCGTCCCCTAAACCCTTAAAGGTCGGTAGCTTCATGTGCGAGGCCATCTCGTCCTCTGGTGGAGGAGGTACGGGTGAGTTCTTACCCCTATGCTAATTTGAAGGTGGTGTATTTGGAGGGATATGCACAACCGAATCCCTTACTGGACTGTAGACATATCTATCTCCTTCTTGATTGATTCTGTAGTATTTACCACTTCGTGTTGTACCTTCGCTCTGATTGGTGCTTGTTAGTCATCAATATTTTTTTACATGTCGTTGATGACTAGATTCCATAGCTAAGTTTTCTAGAAGATAATCTCAAACTGTCAATTTTTCATCTAGAAAAAACCCCAAACAAATTTTTGTCCTCCTACCCCTCCCTGTGAGTCCATGATGAGAACAATATTCGGTTTTCAAGTCCTATCTCGCTTCAGATAAGTCTCCCTGTCTATAGTTGGCATAGCTTTGTTTCATTTGTCATCATTTTCCCTTATTTCTCATACAATTCACTATCCAAAATTTGAAAAAGTGTCTGCTCTTCTATCCTTGATCATCTTGTCATATGACAATCTGATCATGCCTAAGAAAACACTCAGAATATGTGAAATTTGTCTCTAAGTTAGATAGTGGTGTTTAGGGAGTGTTTCCTTGGCTAAGATATCCAAAAAGCCTGTGTCTAGTACCAATCAGCCATGAATCTTTCCCTAGTTTTAAAACAAGCCTTAATCTATCCATAGGTTGCACACCACTAAGAAGTCACTTTGTCTCATTTCAGAAGAATTTCAACAAAGATCCAAATCAGGATAAGATGAGGATGCTCACTGTCTGAAGAAATATGCTTAGATCAGGCAAAATCTCCATGAAACACCAAAGGAGCTCTCCAAGTTTCAAAAACATATGTTTTTACATCTCTACAGGGGTGTAATTGAATGATGATCATTTAGGCAAATAAGAGAAAAGGGACAAGTTCAAACAGGTCCCTCATGTTGAAGGGGTTGTGCCATCAATGAAGAAAATGAAGTGAAATGAGTAAAGAGCATCTAATATATATGGTTTTAAATCCAAAAGCTACCTGAAGAACAAAGGTCATTCTCCAAGTCACATGAATACAAAAGACTGAGTGATGTTGATCAGCAGTGCTCCATAATCTCCTCCAAAAGCAGTGCTGCATAATCTTTCCAAAGGGCATCATCATGTAGGGCAGAAGAATACAGTTGCTTCTTATGTTCTTTTGAACCTGAGATGTGAAAATTGGTCAAAGGTAATTTCAATATACCTCTGAAAACACATTCAAGGGAAAAATTAGCTCAATGATGACTAGCAGCGAACACTCTCCATATACAAATCACATTGCTTCTGGTCTAATGTTCACAATGATATTTTACAAAAAGGATATACATCTCAAACAAGGTCTCATAAAGCAAGAGGAAATTAGGTTCAAGTGGTTTTATCAATTATAAATGTCGAATTTCACTTAGCTTCCTATTGGTATTCTTCAAGAAAACGTACATAACAAGGTACAGTGATTGAAATCGATGAAGATCTTGTGTTTAAAATAACCTCCTTCAATGATAAGTGGAGGGTTAGAAGCACAATGATAGAACCTCCTTCATATAAAAGCATATGGTAAAAGACACATTGTTCTGACCTCCTTCACTAATAAGCAGAGGGTCAGCATGTTTTTAAGTAGCTTCAGGAGATGCTTGGCGCTACTTCCTCCAAAGGATGGATAGAGGATGCATCACCAGGATTGATTGATGTTGTGTTTGAAAGGTTTCTGTTGATAAGAAAAGTTGAGAAAACAGTGGTGAAATAAATTAAAGTTCATAGGTTGAATGGCCTTTTCACATCAAAAGCCAAAGAGTGACATGATGGTGTTGAAAGGCCTCTATTTTTCTATTTATGAAAGCCTCCTTCAAAGTATAATCCGAGGGTGGAGTTTTTGACTAAGAGAAACCTCATCTAAATGGCCAAGGAGGTATACCAAGCTTGGTTTAAAAATGACTTTTGCAGACTAATATAAAGAGACATTCACATAGAGGGTTCATTTTGAAAAAACATTTTTTATGGTTTATAAAAAGTACTCCCTCCAAGTGATGAATAAAGGGCAAGCACCAAGAGTAAATTTTCTAGCTCATTTAAAGGACATAGGGCACATGGTTAAGATATGTGAACTTTCATTGCTTGAAGACCTCTTTCATCATGAGCTAAGGGCCCAACAATGATTCTAAATGAGCATAAGTGGTCAAATTTGCAAGGATTTTCTTCAAGACTAATAGAAGGTGTATACACAATCAAGAGAAAAGCGCTAGTCCAAAGTGCTTAACAGGAAGCCCTCCTCATTTACCAATTATGTAATTCACTCTTAAAAAGCTTCACAATGCTTTTGAGACAAGGACACTTACCATAAGCAAAGTCACATGGGAAAGAGGACAGTTGGTTTCAGAGACTTCAACAATGGCCTCCTTCACAAAATGTAGAGGGTAAAATCTCCAAATAATTACACTATGAATCAGCCCATTCAAAGGGTTAAAAAGGATGATGAAACCATGATTCACATTCAGTCAAAGGGTGCCTCCATCAAATGATAAGAGACAAAGTCTTAGTGGACAAAATAATTTTACATTATGAAATGTTTTCAATCAGAGGATAAGTTCTAGTTTCAAATTTGAAAGACCACCTTCGGAGAGACAATATGGCACAATGTCTGATAAAGGTAAATTTTTTATGATTTAGAGGCCTCCTTCATCATACGTACAGAGAAAACACATGGTTTTAAAGACCCCCATCACTTCATAAAACAGTGAATTTGCATTATGGTTTTAAGAGGCTATAGTAGTGTTTTTATGAGTTTCTTTCAGATGATATACTCGGTCACAGTCTTGGAGAAGACCATTATAATCTATCTAAATACCTATTCCAAAAGTCTAACAGAGAACCCTTTTCATCAACAAACCACATGGGTCTTGTCTAATGTTTCAAATTGATACAGTGCTGAAGGGGTGAGTTTTACTTTAAAAAAGGCTTTCAAATGAAAATTCAGAGCTTGAGAATCTATATGTTTCAAAGCTTTTCTCTCAATAACCAACAAAGGATAAACCGTTATGGAAGATATGTTCACGTTTATGTAAGGAGACACCCCGCCAAAATATGACAAGTCAGTTAAGAAAAGAAGAAAACAGTTAAACCCTTGGCATAAAATGAATTCACTTTTTCAAAACACAAAGTGCTGAAGCTTAAATAGGGTTTTTGATTTCTTTAAAAAGGGAAAAGGTGTTTGAAGGCCTCACAAGGCGAAAGAAGGCTCGTGCAAAATTTCATCATCATTTTGCAACCCAAGTCACGGAGGAAAGAATGATGTTTTTGAGCATTTGAACCCATTGAACGTGTGGCATGCCTGAAGAATTGCACGGCGTGCCTGTAATATTCTGCAATGCATTTTAACACACAGCGCGGAGTGCCTATGTGATTGTGTGGCGCGCCTGTGTAGCACCCAACTACATGTGGCACGTTTCATCGTTCAGACCTGCCCGGCCCAGCACCCGGCCTAAACGTGGCACCGATGCTCTTTTTTCATTCATCCAAGCACTCGAACCATGGAAAGAGCTCCTCTCACCTGCCTTGCACCCTTTCCATTCCCATTTTTCATCTCCTGCCCTTGCACTTTTCATTTTCACTCTCTGCACACCCATTTTGGACCCACTTGAGGCACCTCTGAACGGCCGGGCACCCGGGCCATCCCTGAACGGCCCAGCACGCATTTCTAAACATGACGTTCTTGCATACTTGCCTCTTATCCGATCGCCCAGACATTTGTTCAAACGTTTTCCCCTTACCTATGCCTACTACTTACCTTACAGCACTGCCTACACCCTCTTTATCTGCCTCTACACGCCCATTTTCGACACCGCCCGGGCCACTCCTGAATGACAGTTTGCCTGCCTGGGCCAGTACTAAAAGAAGTTGCAGCAAAGGTCAAGAAGCCTCAAAAAGTTGTTAAAGAGCAGTTTTCACACAAAGAGCTCACCGCCAAATACATCAAGGGACATTTTTAAAGGTATTGATTGTCTCTTAGCCATATTTTTTATTTAAAGAAGTTTGAAATCAAGTTTGTAAGAGGATAATGATAGTTTCACAAAGAAGCCAAACCTTGTGTGCTAAAGAACTGTTCTTCATCAAAGAAATTGTTTGCCAGCCTAGGAAAGAAAGATAGTGATTTTCAAAAGAGGAAATATAGCCATTTTCAAGGGTACCCTGTTTGTTTAAACCTCACAGAGAAACAGTGATAAGCAAAGGCTTGTTATCAGTTTTAGAGGAGTCTCTTAAACAGTGATTTCAAAGAAAGAAACCTAGTTATTTTCAAAGAAAACCCTCTTTGCCAAAAAATTACAGAGAAACAGTAATTAAGGGAGGAAAGGCTTGTTATCAGTCTAAAAGGAGTCTCTTAAACAGTGATTTCAATGAAAACAGTGATTGAGGGAAAAAGAATTTTAGTGTCAAAGAAAAAGGAGACCTACTGTCAAAGTTATAAATCTTATTAAAAGGCCTTGTTTGCTCACAACAGAGTTCATAAGAAGTGAATTTTTTTTCTTTTGAACAAGAAACCTTTTGCCAACTAAGGAAGAAAATAGTGCTTTGAGAAGAGACCTATTTCAGTGATCATTTCAAAGTCTTGTTTTGATAAGTCAGTAAGGGGTATCAAAAGCAAAAATGCCTCTAAAGAAGGACAACAAAAGTGGGTATCACAATAGGTATGAACCTATTACAACTCAGGAGGTGAATGAATCCCCTTCAGTACTCTTCAATTTTCATGAAGTGGGGTGCTTTGATTTTTGCCAAAAAGTCCAAGAAGTAAAAAATCACCCTCCTTTGACACATTTGTTTGATTTGAGGTTGCAAGAAGGGCAACTTCACATAGCAGGCCTTGATTTTATTCTCAGTCCTAAAGCATTATCAAAAGCCACCAAGATCCCCTATCTTGGTGAGAAATGGTTCAAGTAAGTCTATTTGAACCTGGATCACTACAAACCTTTTCTGAAGCCTGCTTACCAAATGAATGCAAGGCTATCTTCCTCCTTTCTCATCTATTAGACAGTTATGCGCCTCTCATGAAGGTCATCATGAGATACTTTACATGTGAAGGGAGATACTCTAGATTCTATTCATATCACATCCGGTTGTTGATGCATTTCACCAAGACCCAGCTTTTAAACCTCCCTTTCTTCCTCTGCATAAGCATTGACAAGATGGCCTCTACTATCCAAAAGAAGCCCTCCGCTCAACAACAAGCTTGTTTGTTTCATCATTCCCTTATCAAGATCATCATGTTCAATCAACTTGAGAAAAAGGGAATTTCTTGGGACTTTTTCATCTCCCATCCTGATCTGAAATTGTGAGAACAAAGTATTTCTCATACAGAGATTGACTGTAGGGGCATTTACTGGATATTTCACCTTTCAAAGAAAGGATGAATCCGGAGGCTACCTGGCCCTCTTACAGACTCTGCCTAAAGAAATAAAATGTAATCACTGAGATCCGATCAATGAAATTATTTGTTTATGTGCAAAGTATTCATTAATCCAACTTTAATGTGTGAATAGGCAAGATTATGTATTCTGCAAATGAAGTATAGTGGTTTGAAGATGAACTAATAAGTTTTTTTCTCTGTTTAAACCTTCTTGGAAAAAGTTTACTTATAAAAATTTACTGTTTAAAGGAGCAGAATCTGAAATAATGTAGAAAAAATATACAGTATGATAGAAAATAATTGTTTAAGCAGTTCACCCCTCTCTTGGGCTACCTCTGCTGGGTCCAAAAGCCTCTAATTAGGCTTTTCCCTTTTTGATTAAATGCTCAAAATGTGAATACAACTATATAGAAGCCTCAAAGGGAAAAATAAGCTAAAAATTAAGATTCAGAAGGCTGAAATCAGTATTAAATGACTAATCAATCACCTCCATTGGGTGATGATAGTCCAAAACAACTCTTCTTTCCTTAGGCCCTGGTGGCTCCACGACCAAAAACGCTGGTAAATTCTCTTATAGAGCACCTTGATGGCTTTTCAAACACTCCCAACAGCTCCATAATGATCCAATACCCCAGATAAAAAAAAAAAAATCGTATCAAAAGGACTTTCCTAGCCAAAGTTATGGCTCTTTTACTCCAACTGCCAGTTTGCCTAGAATAACTCCAGCTAAGTCTGGCTAACTTCCAGATAACTCTGAAAAATTAGGAGTTGGCGCTAAAATTTTGGCACTCTGCCAATAAACCCGCCAACCTCCGGGGCTAATGTATAAGCCACGGGACCGTGTCCTTTGGAATTCGTTTTAAAACTGGAGTTTTGTTCGAAGTTTAATAAAGTTGAACCATAATATAATAAACCATATGAAATAATTAAACTCTGCACCTTTCAGCGGTCCTTGACCATGACCCATATTTGTTAACGCACCATTTGGTTAAGCTCCCAGTTCTAAACCTGTGGTTACATGCAGAGGGGTTGGCCCGTAAGGGTTGGCCCCTTTTTGGCCCCGCCCAAACAAACAATCAATTTTAAATATAAGTGTGTGCCAATGGTTTAAAAAATAGCAACGTAGACCATGTGGTTGGGCCACCCGACTGTCATCGCGTCCACCGAGGTTAAAATCCTGCCGTGTGCAATATCAAAATTTTTGCAATGCCATTTCGTTTGCCCTTGGGGCCACGTGGCGGCCTCCGAGCTGGCCACGTGGTGCCCTGTGATTGGCCACCTGTAGAATATTTTGCAGAATATTCTGTGGGATATTCCACGAAATATTCCCAGAATATTCTGTGGAATATTTTTTTTAATAAAAATTTTTATAAAGTCAATTTTGGCCATTTTTTAATTGAAATTGGCAAACTTCAAAGTTGAATATCTTCCTCATACAGCGTCGGTTTTTAGTGCCGTTCACGTCTACAGGATCATTTTTCTGAGCTCTTTCCAGTCGATTTGGTTTGGACCAATTCTAAGAAACTTCATTTTTGAGCATTTTTCTACAAGGGACTTGATCTCCTTATCACACCTCCCAAATGGGAAGCTTTTGGACCCCAAAAGCTCTCTGATTAGTGAAAATGATAATGTGGATACTGATTCTCCACTCTTCCACCCTTGAATAATTGAAATCTACCCGATTTCATCAAACTGAGCTTTTGTGAAAATGATAATCTGTCTCTGGAATCAACTGATATACCATTGCTAAAAGTTACGAAGTCATGATGCAAATTATTAAAATTTGCAGAACAGCAATTGTAATCTAGAGAAAACAAACTTTTTCTACATTGATCAAACTTCCCAGAAGACTTAAAATAACCTTCACCTTGCAAATTGTTCCCATGGCGAATTCTACCATTCTGAAACCAACTTTTTCCCATGTTGAATGGTGTGTCCTTCTTGCTTGCACTGCTTTGATTTGACACTTCATTCACTGCATTGGCTGACCCAAAAGGTAATTTGTGCAACATAACATCATCTTTTTTCAAAGACAAATTGTTATCAAACTGAGACATATTATTAGCAACATCATAAAAAGGTGAATGCTCAAAATCTGGTCGTTTCAACATTAACAAAGTTATACTTTGACTTGCATTAACCAGTCTCTTCAATTGACTTGCATGGAGTAAAGAAGATTCCAGCTTCTTCTTGTGAGCTCTCACAATTTACTCTTTACCATCTTTGAAAAAGTGATACTTGTTTTAATGGCGATGAAATATAGCCTTCCTGTCAAATAAATAAGGACTTCCCAAAACAATACTTGAGATATCAAGCGGCACCACATAAAGTTCCACTGTGTCAATAAAGTGTGCAATTATTGCAAAGCGCAATATGCACTTCCTTGAGACTTGCAAATTAGCATCCTTGCATATCCATCCAAGTGGATAAGGCTTCGGATGTGGAATGGTCTCAAGTTTAAGCTGCTTGACCAAGCCTTCAGATATAAGATTCGCTTGTGACCCACTGTCAAATAGTGTGTCAATTTTGGTATGTTTTGAAATTACCCTCCCATGGAAGAGCTCTATCCTCATCTTTTATTCATGAGTATCTTTGTGACAATTCAAAGAGCTAGAACTAGGAATTGTGTCTTGCACCACTTCTTTCCCCTTAATGTTCTTTAAAACCATGGCTATGCTTTTTGTCTCATCTCCCGAGTCTGACCCTAAGTCTTGCTCAACTGTTGCTACAGTTTTCTCCTTTTCTTTGGTCTTGTTTTTGTTCTTGTATTTCTCTGGTTTCAGTTCAGGATGAAGCTTCCAACAATGATCTTCATCATGACTTGTCTTCGAACAGTTCTTGCAAAAGAACTTTCCTTTGTCTTTTCTTGAATTTGCAACTCTTTTCTTTCCTTTGTTTTTCAAATTACTATCCTCATCAAAAATATTCTTTCCTCTAGCTTCTAAATGTGTAGCCTGCACACAGACTTCATCTAAGCTGGTAGGATTTAACATTAGAATAGTATGTTGCATATAATTGTGCAAACCTCCTATGTATTTCAACAAGGTGTCTTGACTTTGTAAGTCTACTCCAAGTAGAAGTGTTCTCCTTCTAAACTCTTGGGTATAATCTTGCACATTTTGACCCTTAAGTTGCCCAAAATTTTGCCAATTCATGATTGCTTTCTGAATATGAGCAAGAGGATAAAATTGTTTCTTAATAGCTGTAACAAACTCATTCCAAGTTAGAGTTATCTTACCATGCTTTTTAATCTCCTCTCTGGTCTTGGCTTCCCATCAAACCAAAGCTGCTCCATCCATTCACAAAGAGGCTAATTTGATTTTTGTGTCATCATCATGCAAATTCTGAATCCTTAGATAGACTTCCAGTTGTCTAATCCAGTTATCCAATTTTTCTACATTCACATCACCATTAAACATTGACAACTTAAACTTCACATCAAGCTTTAACAAAGGATTTTTAAGAGATGTTTTTGTTTTGTGTGACTGATTAACAGAAGTAGAAGAGGATGATGTGGAGGAAGAGGATGACGATGGAGATGAAGGATCACCATTTCCTCCATTCCCTTTCTTGGACTCATTTCTGTCTTTCTTCCCTCCTGAAGAATCTCCTTCTTCTTTTTGGTTTCTAGACCCTTCTCCAACAATCTTATCATTTCTCTCCTGGTATAGGATCCTAACCATCTCAGTCAAGTCCAAGAAAACTTTTCTAAAGACTCTTTCTTCTTCCTTGGGATCCATTTCCTCATGTACTTCTCCTTCTCTGGAAGACATGTTTGTGGCTAATTCTAAGGCTATTGAGGATGAAATGGAAGGTGGAGATAATGGCACTCTAGCCCTCCTTGGTTGAGGATTAACTTGTTCTCTAACCAATTGACCTTCCCCTCTTTGCAATTTCAGCCTAGTAAGCATCAAATTTTGCATAATAATACAATTTACTTGCACAAATTTCACAAACTCTTAAGCAAAACCTTGAGCTCTGATACCAACCTGATCTGAAATTGTGAGAACAAAGTATTTCTCATACAGAGATTGACTGTAGGGGCATTTACCGGATATTTCACCTTTCAAAGAAAGGATGAATCCAGAGGCTACCTGGCCCTCTTACAGACTCTGTCTAAAGAAATAAAATGTAATCACTGAGATCCGATCAATGAAAGTATTTATTTATGCAAAGTATTCATTAATCCAACTTTAATGTGTGAATAGGCAAGATTATGTATTCTGCAAATGAAGTATAGTGGTTTGAAGATGAACTAATAAGTTTTGTTCTCTGTTTAAACCTGCTTGGGAAAAGTTTACTTATAAAAATTTACTGTTTAAAGGAGTAGAATCTGAAATAATGCAGCAAAAATATACAGTATGACAGCAAATAATTGTTTAAGCAGTTCACCCCTCTCTTGGGCTACCTCTGCTGGGTCCAAAAGCCTCTAATTAGGCTTTTCCCTTTTTGATTAAATGCTCAAAATGTGAATACAACTGTATAGAAGCCTCAAAGGGAAAAATAAGCTGCAAATTAAGATTCAGAAGGCTGAAATCAGTATAAAATGACTAATCAATCACCTCCATTGGGTGAGGATAGTCCAAAACAGCTCTTATTTCCTTAGGCCCTGGTGGCTCCACGACCAAAAACGCTGGTAAATTCTCTGATAGAGCACCCTGATGGCTCTTCAAACACTCTCAACAGCTCCAGAATGATCCAATACCCTAGAATCAAAAAAAAAATCGTATCAAAAGGACTTTCCTAGCCAAAGTTATGGCTCTTTTAGTCCAACTGCCAATTTGCCTAGAATAACTCTAGCTAAGTCTGGCTAACTGCCAGATAACTCCGACAAATTAGGAGCCGACGCTAAAATTTTGGCACTCCGCCAATAAACCCGCCAACCTTCGGGGCTAATGTATAAGCCACGGGACCGTGTCCTTCGGAATTCGTTTTAAAACTGGAGTTTTGTTCAGAGTTTAATAAAGTTGAACCATAATATAATAAACCACATGAAATAATTAAACTCCGCACCTTTCGGCAGTCCTTGACCACGACCCATATTTGTGAACACGCCATTTGGTTAAGCTCCCGATTCCAAACCTGTGGTTACATGCAGAGGGGCTGGCCCGTAAGGGCTGGCCCCTTTTTGGCCCCGCCCAAACAAAAAATCAATTTTAAATATAAGTTCGTGCCAATGGTTTAAAAAATAGCAACATAGCCCATGTGGTTGGGCTGCCCGGCTGTCACCGCGTCCACCCAGGTTCAAATCCTGCCGCGTGCAATATCAAAATTTTTGGAATTCCATTTCGTTTGCCCTTGGGACCACGTGGCGACCTGTGATTGGCCACCTGTAGAATATTCTGCAGAATGCAGAATATTCTATGGAATATTCCACAAAATATTCCCAGAATATTCTGTGGAATATTTTTTTTTAATAAAATTTTTTATAAAGTCAATTTTGGCCATTTTTTAATTGAAATTGGCAAACTTCAAAGCTGAATACCTTCCTCATACGGCGTCGGTTTTCAGTGCCGTTCACGTCTACAGGATCGTTTTTCTGAGTTCTTTCCAGTCGATTTGGTTCAGACCAATTCTAAGAAACTTCATTTTTGAGCATTTTTCTACAAGGGACTTGATCTCCTGATCACATCCAGATTTTACTATGGCCTCTTCATCTCATGGCCCTTCTCATGTGCCTCCCTCACCGTCCACTCACCATGTCTCTCCCTCTTCTAGTCAATCTACTCCTAAAAGGAAAAAATCCCCTATGATTAAGAGTCAAGAAGAGAAGTCTAAGCAAACTAGTGATGAGGAAGGGCAAAGTGACAAGAAGAAAAGTAGTGATGATGAATGACAAAGTGAAAAGTCTAAAAATGATGGTGAGCATGAAAAAAATGATAGTGAGCATATAATTCATGAAGAGGAACATGGTGGGAGCCAACACAACAGTAAGCATGAGGGTGATGAGGGAAAAAATAGTGAAGGTAAAAAACACAGTAGTCATGAAGAAAGTAGTGACAGAGATGAACAAGACAGTCCTCAAGAAAGAAAACAAAGTGGCAGCCAAAACAGTGATGATGAGAGTCATAATAGTCCTCAAATAGACACTAATTATGAGAAACATGACAGCCCCCAAGCAAGCAATGATGATGGCAAGCAAACACCAAACAATGAGCATTCTGAAGGGGGCAACATGGAGAAAAAAGATCAAAACAGGCCTAAGGGTAGACAAGACCAAATCAAGGACCATGAAGCAAGTAATGATTAATCTAAAGAAGGCAGTGAAAATAGGGAGCATGAAGAGAATTATCCAAAGCATGTGCTAGCTTCCTCTCCTAGGCAAGGGGCCATGAATCTTCCTCCAAAAGTGGTGAAGCCTAGAAACACTAGATCTGCAAAGAAGAAGATCACTTGAGTAGTGACTATCACTTTCATAAGAGCACTAAGAAGTAGAGGAAAACTGCCTAATAAGAGTATTTTCCAATTTCCAAAGAGAAAAAGGACCAAGAAGTCTACCCAAGGCAAGGGTAAAGAAAAAAAGGAATGGCAGGAGAGTAGTCATGAAAAGGAAAGGGAGTTTGACATCATACAGATAGACAGTGATGTTGGGGATGATGAAGCTAGAATTCTTGAGGCTCTTTTGCAAAAAAAAGAAGCCCAAATTCATGAATTAGAATCTGATCTAGAAAGGTCAAATGACCTCATACATGTTCTACAGATGCAAAACAAACAAATGAGTGGTCAAATGGCAGTTTATGAGGCTCGGGCTTTCAAATACCAAAGGGAAGCCTACAAAGCAC
Source organism: Pinus albicaulis (assembly GCA_034641835.2). Classification (NCBI taxonomy): domain Eukaryota; kingdom Viridiplantae; phylum Streptophyta; class Pinopsida; order Pinales; family Pinaceae; genus Pinus; species Pinus albicaulis. Next base: position 1,265,124,231 of record CM076583.1, on the reverse strand, counting down.
AAGTCAATCTTGAAGAGCTGATGGGCGAATTTGATGATACTAAAGAATAAGAGCAGCCAATAAGAAAGAGGCCTAGGACTATAAGTCTCAAGAAAGCTTTGGAGAAAAAGAAGGAAGAAGACACAGCCATTGTTCGATCTTATCCTCTCTCTTAATTACTCGCCTAAGAAATAGAAAATGATAAAGAATCATGGCTTGAAAGAGCCAACAAGCATTTAGAGGATAAATTAGAGAAAGCTAATAGAGACTTGGATCTGCAAAAGAATATGACCGGGCACTACAAGAAGTTGAACCAATTTGCCCGAATAAAGCTCAAACTTGCTCAAGAAAGGCTCAAAGCTGCCTGAAAGAGCCGCCTGGTAGAAAAAGTGGAGAAAGGCATATCTGGGCTTGAAATATTGGCCTCAGCTTCTTTTCATGCTTCTAAGAACCTATAAGGGGCTTGTTCGCCAAAATTGAGAAAATTTTCACATGATTTTGTTTTTTGTGTTTTTTGGTCCTAATTGCACATTTTTCAAGGCACTCCCATGGGTGCTAGGAGCATCCTCAGCTCATGAAAGTAATTTTTTTGGATGGATTAAAGTTGGGGGTAGATACTCACAAATTTTCAGATCCAAAGGAGGTGTTTTGGTCCCCCAAAGAGGTGAAAAACAGTGATTTTTTAACTTTCTACCTCACATATCAGCAAGGGTTACTTTTTTGGTTTTTTTCACTCAGTTCAATTTTTGGAAGACTTCCTAGCATCAGTTTGGGAAAAATCAAGTATTTCCAACAATTAGACATCTATTTATTTCCAACGAGCTATCATGGGCCTCATTTCAACATCAGGAAGTCCCTCAAAAGTGCTCTGCAAGACAGGAATTTTTCTGCTACTACGCTCCTGTAGAATTTTGGCAAAAAAGGTAGATTTCTGAAGATGCTCATCCAAATGTGCGTTAAGCCTTTTTTAGCCATTTTCAGTCATGAAAAGTCAATTTTATTTCCATTTTTAGAATTTTTTAGATATTTTTGAAGATATTTTGTGCCTTGGGCTTTGCAAAGCCTCAAGGAAAAAATCAGATATTTGCAATAGGCCAATGGCCTTCTAGATGCTCTTGGATAGTTTCTTTCTCTTTAGCCTATATATTCCAAGAGATTTCATTGTATCAATAGGCTGAACTTGATGTTATAGAGCAATACATGATATTACAAGATTTGAAGAAATACTTTGTCTCATGAAGTGGATGATTTCTTGTTTGTCTTGGATGGTGGAAGAGGATTGTTTGTAGGATTCCATGGCTTGGTGAATGTTATAGTGTTCCTTATCTGTATGTTTTCCTTATTTTATCATACATGTTTTCATGCTTCTTTCTTGTTGTAGCTCAGTAAAGAATAGATTTAAGACATGCCCATGGAGGCACCTCAAGTTTCCTGATTCATTACAGCTTCTATGTTTTTATTCTTTCTTAGTTATGTCAAAGAATTCTTAAGTGCTCTTTGATACCCTAAAAACTTGTTATCAATTTCATTAATGTTTATTATGTATGCTATCTAGTATGATTCACGGTATTCCATACTTACTCATAGCTATCCAAAACCCCATCATTGAAACCTTTCTCTGAATATTTGATTGTCCTAGTTAAACCAAAGAGGTCTTGTTTCGATCTTGCCCTTTTCCCATGCTCTGCAATCTTAGTTCAAAGTTCCTGATATCTCAAAATATGATGTTTAGGAGTTCCCTCTTCATAGATTGAGTTGTTTGTTTGACTTATTTGTTTTCCCAAAAGTCTGAAGGTGATTTTCCCAAAGTTAGAGGGTCTTATACTTCTATGTATCACCTGAATGTTTATTTTATGCATCTATCAGTTTGAAGTGTCATTTATAGTGATTAATAGTTAGCCCTACCACATGGATGTTTGTTGTAAAACTATTCATGCCTAAACTTATTTGTCTTTCAAAAACTTAATGTCCATCTCATTTCACTTCACCTAAAAGAATCCATTTATCTTGACCAAATGGGCCCTGCAATATACCTTGTCCACCCTTTGAGGCACTCTCAACCTTACCGACCCCATAGCCCAGTTGATCTGACAAAATTTTGATCTATTTATCCTTTGATCAGTTCTCCCTCAAAAAACCTAAAACAAACAAAAACATACTTAAAAACTAGCCTAAAATCATATACATAGAAAGCAAACAAGTTTACATCCTTTGCACAAATAAAGAGACCCCTCTCTTAGTCCAAGAAGGTTAGGTCCTTGGGCTCCAAATTTGGTTTGATGTTACCCTATAATTTGGCTTGCCAATCTTCCAAATCACGGGACCCTAACATAATAGCGATCATGATGGGACATTGAGTCAAAAAATCCTAGGTATCCCTTAGGAACACTCAAAGTCTCAGTCAAACTTAGAAAACTTAAGTGTTGTCCGAAGAGTAGAAACTAGCTCTTTCACCATCTTAGCAAAATGATGATTCAGTTATAGGAAACTCTTACAAACCTCAGGGATGCATATAAAAACTTAGAAAACCCCAAAAAACATCCCTAGATTGGCTTTTTCTTAGTTATTTATGGTGGACCATAAGTACATATCTCTAAAAACAACAAAACATCCACCTGTCGACTCCACTAGCCTCCAGTATGCCTAATACTCCATAAAAAACCAAAAATTTCATAAATCATACTATCATGTTGACTTACCTTTCCCAAAAACTCAAAGTTCATGATGCAGCCTCTGAAATCAGTGAAAAATTAAGTGCAGCTTAGGGATTTAAAAATCTTCATCTAAACATAGGAAATCAACAGAATATCTTGCAAATAGAATTATAGCTTCCTCAACAATCTAGCAAACTATTGAACTAAATTTTAAGTCATTCTTGCAAGTTTCCACATAAAATTTTTCTAGAAAAGCATTTTCCTAAAAAACATCTTTGTCAGTATCGGTGGTGGACCATAAATCTCAAGAAAATCCACCTGGCGACTCCACTAGCCTTCATTTTGTTTTGACCATTCTTCACATTAGCGAAACCCCTAGAGAGGAAATCCATCCAAAAAAAATCACAACTATCACCCTCTCTAAACTTTGACTTTGAAATCTGGCTTCAGGAAGAATTAATACCAGATCTCACCTAGACCCAAATCCCCCTATCATAGTTTATGACCTAGAAAAGATTTTGTGGCAAACTTCTGAAACTGGTAACTTAGCCACCAATAGGACCATCCACAAAGCAAGCTTTGTACCTGAACATCTTACATCCTTGCAATATTCCCAGTTTGACTTGAGTTCGGCAAAAGCCCTTTTTAGAAGCAAGCTGAAAAGTAAAATCAACCTTGAAGATCTTGAGCCCTTAGATTTGCAACAGAGTCCTAACAGAGAAGCCTCACTCACTACATCTCCTGATTTTTAGCTTCTCCACCATTTTGGCTCTTATCACCCCAAATCTTCTCAGAATCAGTCCACAAGTCCAAGTACTTCTGCCACACCTTTTCAGACCACCAATATGCAAATCACCTCATCACATACCACAAACCCTCATACTGTAAATCTACCATTTGCTCCCATCATGGTAGCTTGGTATGCACCTTTAGTGTTACCTCTGCCTTTGGTACCTTTTCAAAATGATTACCAATACCAAATCCCACACTTCACCGGAACTGAGACTACTACTGCCCAACATCATGTAGATAGGATCAATGATGATTTTGACTACATGGAACTAGAAGATGAAACTATAAAGATCAGAATGTTCGCCCAAAGCCTAGGCAGAGAACCCAAGAAATGGTTTAAAAGCTTAGCTCCTAATAGTCTACATGATCTCCCAGTACTTTACCAACTTTCATAAATAGGTGGGAAATAAAAAAAAAAACCCATCCAAATCCTTTCTGAATATAAAAATCTTAAAAGGAATATGGGGGAAAGTGTTCAAGACTATTGCACTGGATTCAATAGTGTCTATAACACCCTCCCACCTCACATGAAACCTCCACTTGGCTCAGAATTAGCAAAATTTCCCGAAGTTTTCGATCTATATATGACATACAAACTAAGAGAAAGAGACCCCGCAACTTTAGAAGAAATGCAAAAAGTAGCTATTAGTGTTGAAGCCAACCTAGCTGAGAAAAGAGCTAGGATAAGATCAAAAAAGAAAGTCACATACCGTGATGAGGTCATGCCTTCAGTTTCCTCCTCAGATCCCAGAATAGACAACTTGGTTAGATCCATGGAAAAAATGTGGGAAAGAATAAATTTGAATGAAAAAGCACCTCTTAAGGACAACTAGCCAAACCCTCAAAATAGAAACCGGAACCAAAATTTTAGAAGAGACTCGCCTTAGAACAAACCAAGGGAAAATGACCAGCGGATCAAGCCACCTTTTAATGAAAACTATGTTGATGAGGTAGAAAGAGATATGGAACCATGATGAAAATCACTTAAGCTTGATAGGTTCTGATAGCGAGGGTGAGGTTTTCCTCACAGAAGAAGAACGCGGTTTCTTCTCCTCGAATCAAAAAGAAGAAAATTATGAGGACCTCGAAGATACTGAGGTAGGATTGCAAAATTCCATAATGGAAGCTCATAGGAAATATGATCTTAGGAGTAAGAAAAACCTAGACAACTCTAAGAGAGGTAGCTCAAACAATGCTATTATCAAAACTCCCGATACCATTCTTAAAAGAATAATATATAGTAACAAAATCATGGCTAAGAGAACTGACCAAAACAAAGACAAAACTAGCCAGGCAAGCCTTGATCTCAATTGTCCTAGTAACTCTACTAAGATTCCCGAAATAGTTGTATTGAACAAAACCCCAAATCAAAGTAAAAAAATTAAAAATATAGAGAAATTCATGGCTGAAAAAACCAAAGAAAATATATCTAAACTACAAGCACCCTTTAGTTTTGAAGGGGAAATTTTCAAAATTAAGATCACCATGCCTCTTACTGAACTTATTGCCCAAAGCTCATACAAATCTCAAGTGCTAAAGGTCCTAAATATAGGAAATGATGCAGTACTTTACACCTAGCTGATGATACCCCTGAGGTGTTGTTTGGACCAAAAATAGAAGGAAAATATCAAGAAGGAACCACTCTTCCTTTTTACATTAGTCTGAATATACATGACCAAATCCTACATAATGCCATGCTAGATTCTGGGGCCTCGCACAATCTCATGCCGAAAGTAATGGAAAGATTAGGCCTATAAATAACGAAACCTTATAAAGACTTATATTCATTTGATTCAAGCAGAGTCAAGTGTCTAGGACTGATAAAAGATCTTTGTGTCAGTTTGGCCCAAGTACCTTCAAAACACCTGGTCATGGACATAGTGGTAGTAGACATCCCTCCCAAGTATGGAATGATTTTATCCAGATCTTAGGGGGCCAAGCTCCAAGGAAATATTCAACTAGATATGTCTTACACCACCATTCCTGTGTCTAATCAAACAAGAATACTGTATCGGGAATCACACATGAAATATATGGTCAGCAGCCAAGAAAGGCCAGATAACATCCCTATGTATTCCATACATTCAGATCTAAATTCCTTCATTTTACACACTGACGAAGACATTGATAAACAAGTAGGAGAAATTGAAACAAATCTAGTCACACCGCATCAGCCACCCCAGATTCTCTATGATGAGCTGGATACTCAAAACTATCATGACCCTGACTAATTATGTCTTGAAGAGTGGGAATTTGATTTTATAGAAATAGAGATAAATCATAAAACATAACACATTCTACACCCTCAAGCAAGTTGCTCAAGCCAAGGACAAACATCAAAAGTACAATCTGAAACTTTTTTCAAAACAAAAGCACTGGAAGGCTTACATAGTACAAATGTTTTTGGAAATCAGGAACTGGAGAGTCTTATGTTCTTGCGATACCTAAATGATTCACCATCCCAAAACCTTACCTCTCCAAGTAAAGCTTCAACTTTTACAACCACTTTGATGAATCCAAGAAAAATGTCTAATGAATTCAATGAAGAGGAATATGATGAAAGTAGTCCTAAGACACTTGAGTTAGTTGAACTAGCTAAAATTTTGTCATTTCACCAGAGATTAAGAACTACTAGAGTATGCAAAATTGTTCAAGATACTAGTACATGTTGAGAAAATAGTTTAAAACACTGTGACAATGCTATCATTTCAAGAAGTAACACTTACAAAAAGAAATGCAAAAATCTTGGTCAAACATTAACAATTAAAGACAAAGCAAGTGGACATAGGATATGTGTAGATTTCAGGAACACAGACAAACCTCCCTGGAACAACACTTATATCCTTCCAAAAATAGATCATACCATACAAAAGCTAGGATTTTCTAATCATATGTATTTGCAAAGTTATTTTTTAGGATATCATCAGTTAATTCCTCTTCAAAGCAAACAACTTAAATATTTTTTCAAATACACTGGGCGCAGTTCCAAATTCCAACCTAGAGTTGCAAAACCACCAAACACCAAAAACATGTTCCTGAAGGTCATGTTTCCAGTTTTAAATTTCTTCATTATGATGTACCTTGACGATGTCATCATGTGTTTCAAAAATGACAAAGATTATTTGTATTACCTAAAGAAGATGTACAACAAAGGCAAGAGCGGAAATCAAAGGTATAGAGAAAAGAAGCAAGCAGATACATAATTTTTCAAAGACTCTTGCAAGAACCCTTATGTTGTGCTTGAAAGGGGAAATTTTCCAAATTTTTATTTTCAAGAGCTCACCAGAACAAGAGCATCAGGAGATCCCTTTGAAGACAAAATGCTCAAGTTCTACCATTTTCAAGATTTCTAGTTTTTTAAAAAAAATCATTCATTGTACATATCATTGTTTGAAGAAATAAATCAAAAATAGAAAACAAAAAAACAATAGAAAAGTTGAAAATAGGGAAGTTTTAGAAAATAGCAGAAAAGCCGCATGTTCAAAAAATAGTCATGCTGAAAGTGCGCAAGTCTAAATGCCACTACTAGTGCTCAAAATATGTCTTGTTCAGTTATCTAGCCTAATCATAACTGGACATGTTTTAAATTGATTGTTGATAAGTTAGTGAAAAGAATGATAGTCAAAATATGTAAGATTTACTTGTCAAATAAAGTAGATTAGGGAAAGATATTGGTTCCACACGCTCAAAACAGAACCAAGGAGAAAAACAGGGATGAAAAACAAACTATGTATCCTAGCCCTGATTTTTCTAAATCTTATTTTCATGCAAAATAATATTTGTGTGCAACTTGTCTTTTATGCCACAAACACATGAAAAATTAGACTGTCTAATCCTAATTTAGTCATTTTTCAATTTCATGTTTTAGATTAGTGAATGAAATCCCGTCGAACAACTTAATCTTGACAGTCGATCTAGCATAGGTAGAGAAATAAAGGGGTTCATCAGTTTAATCTGAACTCCCAAAAGATATAAGTGTAGAATTAGATAGTTTTCTTTTTCAAAAATATCATGTCAAAGGGTTGTTGGTCCAAATGCACCTAAAGAAGAAAAAATGTTAAGAAATATAGCTGGGTAGGTAGAGATGACTTTGATGCCAATCATGCTGTCAATTTTCAGAAATATCATCAAGAAAGAGAGAAACTTGTGCCAGTGGACAAGGCACTGATCTTCACAATCCAGAGATCTACAATTCTGGACACCTCCCGAAGGGGAGCTGCCCTCCCCAAATGGAGCCACAGTTAGTCATCAGTATTTTTTACATGTTGTTGATGACTAGATTCCATAGCTGAATTTTCTAGAAGATAATCTCAATTTGTCAATTTGTCATCTAGAAAACACCCCATACAATTTTTTTTCCTCCCACCCCTCCCTGTTAGTCCATGATGAGAACAATCTTCAGTTTTAAATTCCTATCTTTCTTCAACAAAGTCTCCCTGTCTATAGCTATCATAGCTTTGTTTCATTTGTCATCATTTTCCCTTATTTCTCATACAATTCAATGTCCAAAATTTGACAAAGTGTCTGCTCTTCTATCCTTGATCATCTTGTCATATGAAAATATGACCATGCCTAAGAAAACACTTAGAATATGTGAAAATTGTCTATAAGTTATATAGTGGTGTTTAGGGAGTGTTTCCTCGGCTAAGATATCCAAAAAGCCTATGTCTAGTACCAATCAGCCATGAATCTTTCCCTAGTTTTCAAAACAAGCCTTGATCTATCCATAGGTTGCACACCACTAAGAGGTCACTTTGTCTCATTTCAGAAGAAGTTCAACAAAGATCCAAATCAGGAAAAATATGAGGATGTTCACTGTCTAAAGAAATATGCTTAGATCAGGCAAAATCTCCATGAAACACCAAAGGAGCTCTCCAAGGTTCAAAAACATTTGTTTTTACATCTCTGCAGGGGTGTAATTGAATGATGATCATGTAGGAAAATAATATCAAAGGGAAAAGTTCAAACAGGTCCCTCATGTTGAAGGGGTTGTGCCATCAATGAAGCAAATGAAGTGAAATGAGTAAATAGCAACTAATATATATGGTTTTAAATCCAAAAGCTGCCTGAAGAATAGAGGTCATTCTCCAAGTCACATGAATACAAAAGACTGAGTGATGTTGATCAGCAGTGCTCCATAATCTCCTACAAAAGTAGTGCTGCATAATATTTCCTAAGGGCATCATCATGTGGGGCATAAGAAGGCAGCTGCTTCTTATGTTATTTTGAACCTGAGATGTGAAAATTGGTCAAAGGTAATTTCAATATACCTCTAAAAACACTATCAAGGAAAAAATTATCACAATGATGACTAGCAACGAACACTCTCCATATACAAATCACATTTCTTCTGGTCTAATGTTCACAGTGATATTTTACAAAAAGGATATACATCTCAGACAAGGCCTCATAAAGCAAGAGGACATTAGTTTCAAATGATTTTATCAATGATAAATGTCAAATTTCACTTTGTTTCCTATTGGTATTCTTCAAGAAAACGTACAGAGCAAGGTACAGTGATTGAAATCGATGAAGATCCTGTGTTTAAAATAAACTCCTTCAATGATAAGTACAGGGTTAGAAGCAAAATGATAGAAGCTCCTTCATATAAAAGCAGATGGTAAAAGACACATTGTTGTGACCTCCTTCACCAATAAGCAGAGGGTGAGCATGTTTTTAAGTAGCTTCAAGAGATGCTTGGCGCTACTTCCTCCAAAGGATGGACAGAGGATGCATCACCAGGATTGATTGATGTTGTGTTTGAAAGGTTTCTGTTGATAAGTTGAGAAAACAAAGGTGAAACAAATGAAATTTCATAGGTTGAATGGCCTTTTCACATCAAAAGCCAAAGAGTGACATGATGGTGTTAAATGGCCTCTTTTTTGTTTTGTTTATGAAAGCCTCCTTCAAAGTATAATCTGAGGGTGGAGTTTTTGAATAAGAGAAACCTCATCTAAATGACCAAGGAGGTAGACCAAGCTAGGTTTAAAAATGACTTCTGCAGACTAATATAAAGAGACATTCACACAAAGGGTTCATGTTGAAAAAGAATTTTTTATGGTTTATCAAAAGTACTCCCTCCAAGTGATGAATAAAGGGCAAGCACCAAGAGTAACTTTTCCAGCTCATTTAAAGGACATAAAGCACATGGTTAAGATAAGTGAACTTTCATTTCTTGAAGACCTCCTTCATCATGAGCTAAGGGCCCAACAATTATTCTAAATGAGCATAAGTGGTCACATTTGCAAAGACTTTCTTCAGGACAAATAGAAGGTGTATACACAGTCAAGAGAAAAGTGCTAGTCCAAAGTGCTTAACAAGAAGCCATCCTCATTTACCAATTATGTAATTCACTCTTAAAAAGCTTCATAATTCTTTTCAGACAAGGACACTTACCATAAGAAAAGTCACATGGGAAAGAGGACAATTGGTTTGAGAGACTTCAACAATGACCTCCTTCACAAAAAGAAGAGGGTCGGCACTCCAAATAATTACACTATAAATTAGCCCATTCAAAGGGTTAAAAAGGGTGATGAAAGAATGATTCACATTCAGTCAAAGGGTGCCTCCATAAAATGATAAGAGACAGAGTCTTAGTGGACACAAGCAGTTTACATTATGAAATGTTTTCAATCAGAGGATAAGTTCTAGTTTCAAATTTGAAAGACCACCTTCGGAAAGACAATATGGCAAAGTGTCTGATAAAGGTAAATTTTTTATGATTTAGAGGCCTCCTTCATCATAGATATAGAGAAAACACATGGTTTTAAAGACCCTCATCACTTCATAAAATAGTGAATTTGCATTATGGTTTTAAGAGGCTATAGTAGTATTTTTATGAGTTTCTTTCAGATGATATACTCGGTCACAGTCTTGGAGAAGACTATTATAATCTATCTAAATGCCTATTCCAAAATACTGACAGAGAACCCTTTTCATCAACAAACCACATGGGTCTTGTCTAAAGTTCCAAAGTGATACAGTGCTGAAGGGGTGAATTTTACTTTAAAAAAGGCTTTCAAATGAAAAAACAGAGTTTGAGAATCTATATGTTTCAAAGATTCTCTCTTGAAAACCAACAAAGGATAAACCATTATGGAAGATGTGTTCATGTTTATGTAAGGAGACACCCCACCAAAATATGACAAGTCAGTTAAGAAAAGGAGAAAAACAGTTAAGCCCTTGGCATAAAATGAAGTCACTTTTTCAAAACAAAAAGTGTTGAAGCTTAAAAAGGGTTTTTGATTTCTTTAAAAATGGAAAATTTGTTTGAAGGCCTCACAAGGCATAAGAAGGCTCAAGAAAATATTCATCATCATTTTGCAAACCAAGTCATGGAGGAAAGAACGATTTTTTTTTAGCATTTGAATCCTTTCAACGTGTGGCACGCTTGTAAGATTCTGCAGTGCATTTTAACACACAGCGCAGCGTGCCTGTGTGATTGCGTGGTGTGCCTGTGCAGCACCTAGCGCCCGACTACATGTGGCATGTTTCATCTTTCAGGCCTGCCTGACCTAGCGCCCGAATACATGTGGCATGTTTCATCTTTCAGGCCTACCTGACCTAGCGCCCAGCCTGAATGCGGCGCCCATGCTATTTTTTCATTCATCCAAGCGCTCGAACCATGGAAAGAGATCCTCTCACCTGCCTTGCACTCTTGCCATTCCCATTTTTCATATCCTGCCCTTGCACTTCTCATTGTCACTCTCTGCATGCCGATTTTGGACCGACCCGGGCCACCTCTGAACGGCCCGGCGCCCGGGCCATCCTTGAACAACCCAACACCCATTTCTGAATGTGGTGCCCTTGCATACTCGCCTCTTATCCGACCACCTAGGCATTTGTTCAAACGTTTTCCCCTTACCTCTGCCTACTACTTACCTTACACCACTGCCTACACCCTCTTTATCCACCTCTGCAGGCCCATTTTCAACACCACCCGGGCCACTCCTTAATGACGGTTTTCTCGCCCGGGCCAGTACTAAAAGAAGTTGTAGAAAAGGTCAAGAAGCCTCAAAAAGTTGTTAAAGAGCAGTTTTCACACAAAGAGCTCACCTCCAAATACATCAAGGGACATTTTTAAAGGTATTTATTGTCTCTCAGCCATTTTTTTTATTTCAATAAGTTTTAAAGCAAGTTTTTAAGAGGATAATCACAGTTTCACAAAGAAGCCAAACCTTGTGTGCTAAAGAACTGATCTTCATCAAAGAAATTTTTTGACAGCTCAGGAAAGAACGATAGTGATTTTCAAAAGAGGAAATATAGCCATTATCAAGGGTACCCTGTTTGTTTAAACCTCACAGAGAAACAGTGATAAGGAAAGGCTTGTTATCAGTTTTAGAGGAGTCTCTTAAACAGTGATTTCAAAGAAAGAAACCTAGTTATTTTCAAGAAAACCCTCTTTTCCAAAAAATTACAGAGAAACAGTAATTAAGGGAGGAAAGGCTTGTTATCAGTTTAAAAGGAGTCTCTTAAACAATGATTTCAATGAAAACAGTGATTGAGGGGAAAATAATTTTAGTGTCAAATAAAAATGAGACATGTTGTCAAAGTCATAAATCTTATTAAAAGGCCTTGTTTTCTCACAACACAGTTCATAAGAAGTGAATTTGTTTTCTTTTGAACAAGAAACCTTTTTCCAACTAAGGAAGAAAACAGTGCTTTGAGAAGAGACCTTTTTCAGTGATGATTCCAAAGTCTTGTTTTGATAAGTCAGTAAGGGGTATCAAAAGAAAAAATGCCTCCATAGAAGGACAGCAGAAGGGGGTATCACAATAGGTATGAGCCTATTACAACTCAGGAGGTGAATGAATCCCCTTCACTACTCTTCAATTTTCATGAAGTAGGGTGCTTTGATTTTTGCCAAAAAGTTTAAGAAGTAAAAAATCAACCTCATTTGACACATTTTTTTTCTTTGAGGCTACAAGAAGGGCAAGTTCACATAGTAGGCCTTGATTTTATTCTCAGTCCTAAAGCAGTTTCAAAAACCACCAAGATCCCCTATCTTGGTGAGAAATGGTTCAAGCAAGCCTATTTGAACTTGAATCACTACAAACCTTTTCTGAAGCCTACTTACCAAAATGAATGCAAGGCCATCTTCCCCTTTTCTCATCTATTAGATAGTTATGCACCTCTCATGAAGGTCATCATGAGATACTTTACATGTGAAGGGAGATACTCTAGAGTCTATTCATATCACATCTGACTGTTGATGCATTTCACCAGGACCCTGATTTTAAACCTCCCTTTCTTACTCTGTAGAAGCATTGAAAATATGGCCTCTACTGTCTAAAAGAAGCCCTCTGCTCAAAAAAAATCTTGTTTGTTTCATCATTCCCTTATCAAGATCATCATCCTCCATCAACTTGAGAAAAAGGGAATTTCTTGGGACTTTTTCATCTCCCATCCAGATTTTACTATGGCCTCTTCATCTCATGGCCCATCTCATGTGCCTCCCTCACCACCCACTCACCATTTCTCTCCCTCTTCTAGTCAATCTACTCCTAAAAGGAAAAAATCCCCTATGATTGAGAGTGAAGAAGAGAAGTGTAAGCAAACTAGTGATGCGGAAGGGAAAAGTGACAAGAATCAAAGTAGTTATGATGAAGGACAAAGTGAAAAGTCTAAAAATGATGGTGAGCATGAACAAAATGATAGTGAGAATAGCAGTCATGAAGAGGAACATGGTGGCAGCCAACACAACAGTAAGCATGAGGGTGATGAGGGACAAAATAGTGAAGGTAAAAAACACAGCAGTCATGAAGAAAGCAGTGACAGAGATGAATAAGATAGTCCTCAAGAAAGCAAACAAAGTGGCAGCCAAAATAGTGATGATGAGGGTCATAACAGTCCTCAAAGAGACACTAATGATGAGGGTCATAACAGTCCTCAGAGAGACACTAATGATGAGAAACATGACAGCCCCCAAGCAAGCAATGATGATGGCAGGCAAACACCAAATAGTGAGCATTCCGAAGGGGGTAGCATGGAGCAAAAAAATCAAAACAGGCCTAAGGGTAGCCAAGATCAAATCAAGGACCATGAAGCAAGTAATGATGAATCTAAATAATACAATGAAAACAGGGAGCATGAAGAGAATTCTCCAAAGCATGTGCTAGATGCCTCTCCTAGGCAAGGGACCATTACTCTTCCTCCAAAAGTGGTGAAGCCTAGAAACACTAGATCTGCAAAGAAGAAGATCACTCCAAAAGTGACTAGCAATGTCACAAGAGCGCTAAGAAGTAGAGGAAAAATGCCTAAGAAGAGTATTGTCGAATTTCCAAAGAGGAAAAGGACCAATAATTCTACCCAAGGCAAGGGTAAATAAAAATAGGAACAGCAGGAGAGTAGTCATGAAAAGGAAAGGGAGTTTGACATCATACAGATAGATAGTGATGCTACAGATGATGAAGCTAGAATTCTTGAGGCTCTTTTTTAAAATAGAGAAGCCCAAATTCATGACTTAGAAGCTGATCTAGAAAGGCCAAAGGACCTCATACATGTTCTATAGATGCAAAACAAACAAATGAGTGGTCAAATGGAAGTTTATGAGGCCCGAGCTTTCAAATACCAAAGGTAAGCCTACAAAGCACAAGTCAAGCTTGAAGAGTTGATGGGAGAATTTGATGATACTAAAGAAGTAGAGCAGCCAATAAGAAAGAGGCCTAGGACTATGGGTCTCAGGAAAGCTTTGGAGAAAAATAAGGAAGAAGAGGCAGCCCTTGTTCAATCTTATCCTCTCACTCAATTGCTCGCCCAAGAAATAGAAAATGATAAAGAATCATGGATTGAAAGAGTCAACAAGAATTCGGAGGATAAATTAGAGAAATCTAACAAATAATTGGATCTACAAAGGTAGATGACTGGGCACTACAAGAAGTTGAACCAATTTTCCTGAAGAAAGCTCAAACTTGCTCAAGAAAGGCTCAAAGCTGCCCGAAAGAGGCACCCGGTAGAAAAAGTGGAGAAAGGCATATCTGGGCTTGAAATATTTGCCTCAGCTTTCTTGCATGCTTCTAAGAACCCATAAGGGGCTTGTTCACCAAAATTGAGCAAATTTTGACATGATTTTGTTTTTTGTGTTTTTTGGCCCTAATTGCACATTTTTCAAGGTGCTGACATGGGTGCTAAGAGTATCCTCAGCTCACGAAATTCATTTTTTTGGATGGAATAAATTTGGGGGCAGATACTCACAAATTCTCAGATCCAAAGGAGGTGTTTTGGTCCCCCAAAGAGGCGAAAAACAATGAATTTTTAACTTTCTGCCTCACATATCAGCAAGGGCTACTTTTTTGGTTTTTTTCACTCAGTTCCATTTTTGACAGACTTCCCAGCATCATTTTTGGAAAAATAAAGTAGCTCCAGAAAGTATACATCTAGGGATTTCCAACGAGCCGTCATAGGCCTCGTTGTGACATTGGGAAGTCCCTCAAAAGTCCTCCGCAAGAAAGGAAATTTTCTGCTGCTACGCTCCTGTAGAATTTTGGCAAAAAAGGCATATTTATGAAGATGCTCATCCAAATGTGCTTTAAGCCTTTTTTAGCCATTTTCAGTCATGAAAAGTCAATTTATTTCCATTTTTAGCATTTTATAGATATTTTTGAAGATATTTTGTGCCTTGGGCTTTGCAAAGCCTCAAGGAGAAAATCAGATATTTGCAACAGGCCAATGGCCTTCTAGATGCTCTTAGATAGTTTATTTCTCTTTAGCCTATATATTCCAAGAGATTTCATTGTATCAACAGGCTAAAATTGATGTTATAGAGAAATACATGATATTACAAGCTTGAAGAAATACTTTGTCTCATGAAATGGATGATTTCTTGTTTGTCTTGGATGGTGGAAGACAATTGTTTGTAGGATTCCATGGCTTAGTGAATGGTATAGTGTTCCTTATCTGTATGTTTTCCTTAGTTTATCATACATTTTTTCATGTTTCTTGCTTGCTGTAGGTTAGTAAAGAATAGATTTGAGACATGCCCATGGAGGCACCTCAAGTTTCCTGATTCATTACAACTTCTATGTTTTTCTTCTTTCTTAGTTATGTGAAAGAATTCTTAAGTGCTCTTGGATACCCCTAAGAACTTGTTATCAATTTCATTAATGGTTATTATGTATGCTATCTAGTATGATTCATGGTATGCCCTACTTACTGATAGCTATCCAAAACCCCATCACTAAAACCTTTCTTTGAATATTTGATTGTCCTAATTAAACCAAAGAGGTCTTGTTTCAATCTTTCCCTTTGCCCATGCTCTGCAATCTTAGTTCAAAGTTCCCGATAGCTCAAAATATGATGTTTAGGAGTTCTCTCTTCATATATTGAGTTGTTTTTTTGACTTATTTGTTTTCCCAAAAGTCTAAAGGTGATTTTCCAAAAGTTAAAGGGTCTTATACTTCTATGTATCGCCTGAATGTTTATTTTATGCATCTATTAGTTTGAAGTGTCATTTATAGTGATTAATGGTTAGCCCTACCACATGGATGTCTACTGTAAAACTATTTATGCTTAAACTTCTTTTTCTTTCACAAACTTAGTGTCCATCTCATTTCACTTCACCTAAAAGAATCCATTTATCTCGACCAAATAAGCCCTGCAATATACCTTGTCCACCCTTTGAGGCAGTCTCAAACTTATTAACCCGATAGCCCAGTTGATCTGACAAAATTTTGATCTAGTTATCCTTTGATAATTTATCCCTCAAAAAACCTAAAACAAACCAAAACATACTTAACAACTAGCCTCAAATCATATACATAGAAAGCAAACAAGTTTACATCCTTTACATAAATAGTGAGAGCCCTCTCTGAGTCCAGGAAGGCTAGGTCCTTGGGCTCCAAATTTGGTTTGATGTTACCCTGTCATTTTGCTTGCCAATTTGCCAAATCACGGGACCCTAAAAGAGGTCATTCACTCTGTATATCTACACAGATTGCTCCTTTCGCACAATAATATGTTAATTAGTAATGGCAAGGTTTTCAGAAACTTACCCCAGAAACCCTTGAATAAAATCCACTCTGCCTCAAAATAGGATACTAATTGATTGATTGCAAACTCTACCACAAATACTCCTAGCACACTATCCACCCAGTGATCTACCATACGAGTGATGGTGTTATCAGTCTTTTCTAACTGTTGGATTAATTCTGGAGTCCATTGTGTTGGGGTCCTGTGATTTGGCAGATTGACATATCAAGTGACAAGGCAACATCAAAACCAATCTTTAGAGCTTTAGGACCTAGCATTCCTTGTCTCAGAGAGGGATTTCTCAATTATTTGCAATGATGTGAGCTTGTTTGCTTGTAAGGGTCGATTTTAGGCTAGTTATGAAGCATGAGTTGTTTGATTTTTTGTTGGGCATGATGATCTAGGTAGCATAGATAGAAAACAGAAATCTCTAAATCATTGGGTAATGGAGTCAAGTGGAATTTGTAACAAGTTTTTAAAGGGATCAGGGTTATCAAAGGGAAAATCTAACTTGGCTAGTGGATCTTCAAGGTCTTGCAGGTGGAATGAAATGAACATCAAGGATTTAAAATGAAAAGTAGAACTAAGGGCAATTAAGAATCCTTAATTATATGTACTTCTCAACAAAGGGACTTAAAACATTAGCTGAACATGAAGAAGCATTATATAGACAGGGCTAACCATAAATTCTATAAATCACACTTTAGCAAATAAAAATTTCAAGGCAAACTTTTCAAATGAAATCTAGGAGTCGAGGAACGCTCTATTTCATCCAAATATTTCACTTTCAAGGATAAGAAAACATTCAAGATTCACAAATAACTGCATTCATAGAAGAGGGAACTCCTATACATCTTTGATTATAGCTATAAAGACCTTCAAAACAATTATCTCTACAAGAACAAAGGGTATCATCAAAACAGACCTCTTTGGCATACTGTAAACAATGGTACCTTAAAGGGAGACTTCAGAAACAGTTTTTAAGTAGTAGCAAGTAAGCAGGGAAAACCATAAATCATTCTTGAGGCCAATTTTATTGAACTATTTAATAATTAAACAAGCATAAGGGTTCTAGAGATCAATTAAGAATTCTCTAGAATATCATAGTAGCAGAAAACATTAAGACAGTGAAGAGTAAACAGAACTAAGGTGCTTTCAAAAGACATTTCTTATTCTAAACTTTTTAATCTACTGCAACAGAGAATGGTGAAACATAATGGAATGGTAAATAACAACAGAAGATTTAGAGTACTTCACCAACAACCAAGCTCAGGGATCCAATGACAGAGCTTTCTCCATAAACAAACAGGTCAAAGCATCCACTAGTTCCAGAACATCAATTTTCATTCAACTTCAGCAAAACTATGTATTACTTCAAAGAGTCATCAAATGCCCACTTTACAATGAGTTCCAATGTATTATTTATGCTACAAATGAGGAGGTGAAACTCTTCTAGGGTTCAAAATGTTATTAATTACAGAGTAAATGCATTCCTAGCCTTGAAAACCACGTAGGGTATAAGGTAAGAATATCTGCAGCTACTTCTCTGTTAAATAACTTTGTCTTAATTTTTGAGATAAAGATAGGCGTAAAAGATTGACTTTAAGGCTTTATCCTATCTTTAAATAACTGCTATGACAGTTTTAAATATATTATTTAGTGTAATAACTGTCGATTTTCCCTTTGAGACATAAGGTAGGCTATAGGTGGCTTTCAGATATTCTGAGTAAATAATTGTTTCCTTTTGATGTATCCGAGGCTTTTTAGCCTGAATTTCCTTAATTTAATCATTTAAACTATGTTTCTAACATTTAAACTGTGGGATTAAGTATTTTAATCTTCAGGCTCTTGACTTCAATCCTTTCTCTTTATTCCTTCTGATCTTCACTGCTTTTTTCGATTTGATGTACAGGTGGCTTGCGCTGGAGGGTTTTGCTGTGTAACTAATGCTCATGAAACAATTGGTTAAAATGTAGAAATTAACCCTTTATGTCTCTTTTTTGCCTTTGAATTTGACCACAGAGGATCGTCACCCTCGGCCTTTGTCACTTTTTTTTACTGTGGGATGGCTTTTATGATTACTGCCATTAAACCTGCAACAAACATCAAACTTTTAATAAAAACCCTGCGAATTGGATAAACTTCTTCACAGAGGCTCGAGGTGAAGGCGGAAGAGATGTGTAGAGGGGGATGAATGCATTGATGGAGGATTACATGAAAACAAAGCAAAGAACCAGGGTTTAAATTTGCTTTCGGCACAAAGATTGAGCATCGGTGGTTTGGCGGAAAACCGGAGGCAGTTTTCACACGGGGCTGGGGTAGCTTATGGTGTTATGTAGGGTGGATGCAATATGCATCGGAGGTTGCTGCATGTCCACTAAAAACCACTTTTTTTGCATTGAAAATGGGGTTTAAGCAGTTATGGAGAAATAGGCGTGAACATGAATGTGGGCCATTAGATCTGGGGGATCCGGATCAACAGTGGAGAGGGAGCGCGATGGCACAATGTGCTTGGCGGTGGGACCAGTGGATGGCGTCATAGCGGGGGGACCGGGGGTACGAAAGAAAATCTCGGTGTGTGCCTCCGTAGAAAACCTTTACCGTAGATCTAAGATCTTCCATAGTTAAAAGAGTCAACTGCGGGGGCACTGGGGAGTACGGGCCACTTTGTTTGGATGCCCCCGCAGTGAACCTGCACCGTAGATTTGGGTAAATGGACGGTCCAGATTGAATCGAGACCTCGCAAATCAGGGGAACAATGATGTGTGGGGTAAAGTAGGAAACAATGGGAGTCGTTGGATCTGGGAGCAGATCGATGGTTGGGATTAAATTGGAGGATCAGAGATAAAAGATGGTGGATGAGGGGTCATGGGCATGGAAAAATTGTGATGAAGCGAGGGCCATTAGATCTTGAGGATCAATGACAGAGATTAAATTGGAGGAAAGGAAGAGGGGTAAAAGCAGAAGCACGCTGGCCGTTAGATCAAGATGATCAATGGTGGAGGATGCATCGCGGAATCACACAAGGGCATGAATGGTGCGAGGGGAGGGGTGAAAGGCGAATGTGCGATGAAGCGATGACCGTCCGATCAGGGAGATCGACGGTCTAGATGAAATCAGAGAATGACCGACAGAAGGGGCTTGGATGGGAGGAAAGTGAAATTGTGATGGTCGATTGCCGATGGGAAGGAGCGCAGACCATTAGATCTGGGAGAGATCAACGGCTAGGATTCCATCGGCGGGGGATGATCATCAGCGAAGAAGGGAAGGTGAAAGGGAAAGGGCAAAGCCGAATATAATGCACTGATGTGATGTCCGTCGGATCTTGGGGAATGGACGGTCCAAATCTTATCGAAGGATCGGCCATTGGCGAAACAGAAAACTTGGAAGTGGGAACTTGGAAAGAGCGACGTGCGATCGCCGATGGGCTTAGCGCTCGGTCACGGGACCGAGTCTTCTGGCGGAGAAAGGGTCTAGGGCTTAAGGGGAAGGTGCTTAAAGCCTTATGTATAAAAAGGGGCGGAAAGGATTAAAAAAAAAGGTTTTTAAGCTTTTTGAGGGGTTCCGATAGAGTTATAAAAGGGTTTAAAACCAAATAAAGAGGGTTGATATGGTTTAAAAGGAGATTTTGAGGAAGTGAAGGATAATTTAGGGGAAAATGAGGGAAAAATGGGGGGAAATGAAGGACACATTTTGAAATGGAGAAATGATGAGGATTATGAGTTTGAAGGCATTTTTCTTTGTGAATCAGCAGGGCTACTTGGAATAGATGAAGATTTTTCAGTGAAATGAATTCCTGGGGATAATGAACACAGTGAGGTTTCAAGAACTCACAATATTTTCACAAAATGTTGTTTCTTGCAAACTTAAAAGGATATTTAGCCATCATTAGGTATAACAGAAATTATAGATGGCTAACAGTGGCTCCACTTGGGGATGGAAGCTCCTTAGAGGTGTCAAGAACCTCAGAGTTAAATCTCTGGAAAATAGCCCAATGCCTTTTTTATTTTCTATGCTTTGACAAACTCCTTTTCTTTGATCATGCTACTAAAAGAGATGATCAGTTTTACATTAACAGAATGATTCATTCCCCAAACAACTACCTACACAACTTACTTCCTAGCATTTTTTCTTCTGTGGGTGCACTTGGACTTGCAAACCCTTTGAAACATCAACATTTTATTCTTTTCAAAATAGGAAAAACTAATCTAAATCTATCCTTATTTATTCTGAGAGTCCAGATTAAACAGTTGAACTCTTGTATTTATACCTATACAACTATCTATCAAGATTAATATGTTTGACAGATCTGCATTCTCTATATTCTAAAACAGAAATTTAAAACATAGCTAAATCAGGATTAAGCAGTTTGATTTGCTATGGTGTCTATGGCTTTATGTACAAGCTGCACATAGAATTTATTTGTAGAAAAATAAAACAAAATTGTGAAGGCTTAAGATCTGAAAATTATAAACATCCTTCTATTCTTTTTCCATCTCTAGTTTTGATCTATTTAGAGCTATCTTTTTCCTTTTCTTGGTTCATATTTTGAGTTTGTTTGAACCATTTCTTCTTCTATCCTAATCTATTCTACTGATAAGCCAAGATTAGACAATTTGGCAGATCTTCTTCACTATCTTATTAGCAGTAAATTGAAATTTACTCAGTCATGATTAGGTTGTATGACTAAGTAAGAGTTTTTTCTCATAGTAGTGGCATTTAGACTTGCTCACTTTTAGAAAATTCTATTTTTTGGGTATGGGGCTGTACCTTTCTTCTTTTCACATGCCCTTTTTTTTTCTTTTATATATATTTTTTTGTATTTTTTCATTTTTCTCATGCAATGGTATGTACATTGGATGAAAAAATCTGAAACTAATATTCTTAACAGAAATAGTGTTTGAGCATCCTGCCATTGACAAGACCTCCAAACACCTCTTCTCCATTCAACTCTTGCAGAAAAAATGCATTGCAGCCCCTTATGGAATGAATAATTTAGGGCCCCTTCCACATATTTTTGAATTTACCATGTTTCCCTTTCTCTTCCCTTCTGGAATCCCATTTTAGAACTACATTTCCAACTTGGAATTCATTTTCTTTGGTCCTTCTATCAAATAATTTCTTGATGCTTTCTTGGATTGATTGTGTTCTCTTGTACACTTCCTCTTTGGACTGTTGTAAATGAATGGTCTAATTTATCCTTATCTGCATATCATTCTCTTTAGTTTGTACTTCTTGAAGGAGTTTCATGACTGGAACTCCTAGGGATGTTGGGAAAATTGCATCCATGCCATAAACTAGCTGATAGGGGGACATATTTATAGATTTTTTGGTAGTTAATCTATCAGCCCATAAAGCATGAATAAGCTTACTATGCCATGATTTCTGATTCTGCTCCAATAGTTTTTTGATAATATTGACAAGGATTTTGTTGGGGGATTCACCTAATACATTCCCTTGGGGATAGTGGGCAGTAGAATGACCCAAGGTGATATGGTATTTATAGCAGAATTCAACCATTATTTTAGACTTGAAGGCAGTAGCATTGTCTGTGATAATTTTTCTAGGACAACCAATTATGGATAGTATGTTGGTTTCAAGGAAATTGATAATGACAAAGTCAGTAGCATTCCTAGAAGGTATGGCTTCTATCCACTTGGTGAAATAATCAATGGCAATGAGGATCCACTTGTGTTGAGCTAACGAATATGGGTGAATTTCCCCAATAAAGTCCAAGCCCCATTGTTGAAAGGGAGCCTCAACATTGATGGGATGTAAAGGTAAAGTTAGGAGTTTCCTCTTGCCATAAAAAATTTGACACTTATGGCAAGACATGACAAGTTTCTGAGTGTCTGGGAAAAGGATGGGCCAATAGTGACCAGATTTGAGGATTTTATTTTTTGTAGTCTTCCAGTAAATATGTCCTCGACATTCTCCCTCATGCATGATTTTTCCTGCATTAATCTCAAGCAAACATTTAAGCAATATTCCAACAAAATTCTTCCAATACAAAACCCCATCTAATATGCAATAATTTAAAGCCTTCTATTTCAAGAATCTAGCTTTAGTTTTAGACAGAGAGGGAGGGGTATTCAGATAAAGCAGCACATATATGATATCAACATACCAAGGTGAATTCACAAAAGTTTCTTCAATAAATGGAGCTATGAATTCTTCTGTTTCTTCTAAAATATCAACCATATTCATATCTAGTGCTTGGAAGTTTGACTCAGCCATGAGTTTTGTTAATCTCTGCCCTTTGATTAGTTTGGTGGGCTTGATTTCTAAGTCATATTATAAAATAACAACGGTCCATTTTCCCCTTTTACCATCACGGTCTTGACTTAGAATATCCTCGACAACTGTATGTGGGACAAAAGCAATGATATGAGAATGCAAAATATAAACTCTAAAGTCTCTTAATTCTTTTACCAAGGCTAAATCTTGTTTCTACATGATGTTATACTTGAGTGGAGCATGTCTGAAGGCCCTAATAAAAAAGGATATTGGTTGTTCTTTCCCTATTTTATTCTTTTGCACTAATACTGCAACTATTGTATGTTCTGATGCAAAAGAAAAGATATGGAAATCTTTGGTGAAATCAGGACTGATAAGAACTGGTGTTTGAGTGAGAGCTCGTTTCACTAGTTCAAATGACTGTTTAGCTTGTATTGTCCATTTCACACCTATCTCTTTATTTAGCATGTTTGTGATATTTCTCAATAGCTCAGAAAGGTTAGGGATGAACCTCCTTAAAAAAATTATCTTCCCAATGAAAGATTGCAATTCTTTGAGGTTTCTAGGATGGCTGATTTTCAGTATGCCATCAATCCTTTTAGGGTCTACTTTGATTCCCTCTCCAGAAATTATGTGGCCAAGAATTTTTCCTTCTTGGAGACCAAAGAGTGTCTTTTTGGGATTCAAAGATAAGCCATATTTCCTACATTTTTCAAAAACTTTTCTTAAATGAATCAAGCGTTCTTCATCATTTTTAGATAAAATAGTAATTTCATCAAGGTAAATTATTATAAAATAGCCTATGTATTCTGAGAAGGCTATGTCCATGGCCCTTTGGAAGGTGGCCCCTACATTCATTAAATCAAATGGAATTTTGACATACATGAATGTACCCCAACTGTAGTAAAAGCAGTTTTATGTTGATCACTTGGGAATACTAATACCTGATTGTAACCTGAGAACCCATCCAACAGTGAAATTCTTTTAGACCCAACCACCCTTTGAAGTTTAAGATCCATTTTTGGGAAGGGATAGTTATCTTTAAGGGAGGCTCTATTTAGATTTCTAAAATCAATACAGAGCCTGATTTCCCCAGTGTTTTTCTTGACATATACTAAGTTGGAAACCCATTCGGAATATATGAGGGGAACTATGATCCCAGCATTATACATTTTCTTGATTTCTTTCTCAACTAAAGGCAGTAAAATAGGGTTTATCCTTCTGAGTTTTTGTTTGAAAGGTTTCTTATTTTCCTTAAGAGGAATTTTGTGTTGAATGATACTGGTATCATATGATTTTAGATCCTTGTATCCCCATGCAAACACATCTCCAAATTATTTGAAAAGTTCTATGTATTTCTATTTGATATGAGATGGGAGAGTGTTGGATAGCTTGATCATTTTGGGTTTTGCTAGGCTACCTATGTTATGTTCTTCTACATTTGTTTCTACGGGCTCCATTCTTGGTTCTTTGGCTACATCATTGAAATAAAAAAGGTGCTCTAATGGTGTAAGACCTCTTGGGATTGTATCATTTTTACATTGTAAAACTTCCAGGTCCTTTTGGTCTGTATTGTCAACTATTTTTACCTTAAAAAGATGTTCGAATTGATTTATATTAGCAGAAAATGGCAGCTCTATTTCAAGGATTTGTTCTTGGTTTAAACAGCTTTCTTCATGATTGATGTTTGGTGTTGGTATAGCAAAATCATTCTTTGATTGTAGGAAATCATCTATGTGTTTGTCTCCTTCAAACACTTGCCAATAGTTTTCATTGTCAGGTATTGCAGGCCTGTTTTTTTACCTTCATGTTGAGTTGTTCATTTATCTTTGGTATTTGGAAATTACTAGCAGCAACGACAAGCTCATTTGCTAGATGATTTTGAGCTCTTGGGATGAAAATGAGTTCATATTTTTCAAATGTTTTTAGGAGATCAAGGCAGCATTTCTATATTCTCTGAGTTTTGGGTTTTGGGTTGAATACTCCCCTTTAATCTGTCTAATGATTAGCTCAGAATCTCCTTGGACTGATAGTTTCTTAGCTCCTAGATCTTTGAGTAAGTGTAGGCCAATAAGGAGGGCTTCATATTCAGTAATGTTATTTGTGCATGGAAAATCTGGTTTATAGGAAAATCCTTTTTTTGTGTTCTGTGTCCATACACAAGCCCCTGAACTTAATTTTCTACAAGATCCATCACATTTTATTTTCCAAGGTATTTCAATCTAATTTTCACTTCCTTTCTGATGTTCAAGGATGCTATAGTTTGAGTTATTTTGTATTTGAGTTGAGGATAGATTTGACTGTTATGGTGGACTGATTTCTTTATTTCTTTCCTTTTCTTGTTGGCTTATTTCATCTTCATTATACAAGATAAAGGAATCTAAGTTTGAATGGATGGAATACATAGGAGTGTTGTTTGGCCTATCTATGTTTCTCACCATGTATTTCATATGAGACTCCTTGTATAGTCTTCTGGTTTGGTTAAACACTGGGATGATGGCATAGGACATGTCCATTTTAAGGCTCCCCTGAAGTTTGGCTCCCCATGATCTAGATAAAAACATGCCATAATTAGGGGGAATGCCAGCTACTACTATGTCCATGACTAGACTTTTAGCAGGAATTTGTGTCAAATTGACACATAAATCTTTGATTAGGCCCAAGCATTTGACCCTGCTTGAATCAAAGGAATACAGGTCTTTATATGGTTTAGTAATTTCCAAGCCTAAGCTTCCCATTACTACTTTGGGCATAAGGTTATGTGAAGCTCCAGAGTCTAACATGGCATTGTGCAAGATTTTATCATGTATATTCACGCTGACATAGAAGGGAGGGACAACCCCTTCTTGGCATTTTCCTTCAACTTCAAGACCAAATAATAATTCTGGTTCATCATCTATCAATTTTAAAGTATCAGTGTCACTACCTATATTCAAATCTTTCAAAACTTGATTTTTATATACATCTTGAGTTACTAGTTTAGCTAAGGGTATGGTGATTTTGATCTTGGAAATTTCCCCTTCAAGGCTGAAAGGAACTATTTTTCTTGACATATTTACATCTGTTTTTTCATTTACAACTCTTTCAACAATTCTGATTTGCTGAACTTTATTTGGACAGTTATTTGGTACATATTTGTTAGGATCACTAGCTAAAGTACTTGGGCAACGTTGCTCAACACTTTGCTGACTGTTTTTGTATTTATTTAGATTTGTTTTCTTGGCCATAGTGTTGGTGTTACTAGCTATCTTCTTAGGCTGATTTTTTGAAGTTTTCCTAACAGCAGTACTGGTGTTTTTGTCATTGGAAATTTCTAGGCTCCCTTTTCTTCTAAGATTATATTGTTTGTGTACCTCCATGATTGCATTTTCAAACCCCAATCTGTAATCTTCAGAATCTTCATGGTTGTTTTCAATTTGTTCTGAGGAGAAGAATCCTTGTTCTTCTTCAGTGAGAAAAACATATGTCTCACTGTCAGATCCAATCAATTTTACATGATTTTATTCCAACCTTTCTGTTGGGGTACCCATGTTTTGGCCAGGTTGACAAGACCAAAAGATGAGACAACATAGAACCAATTTCAGACCTTAGGATCTAGCCCTCCTAGGTCAAGAGAGGGATGTATCTATGATAGTCAAAGGTTTAATGTCTTTGAAGCTCAAATGTTAAGGTTTTAGGCTAGTTATAGGCACAGGGTTTGTTTGTTTGATTGTTTGTGTTTGGTTGTTGGGAATCAGGAAAGAAGGGTCCAATATGAGACAAGGATGAGCAAAGAGGAGACTAGGCAAAGATAGATAACTCAGGGAACATCAAGGCCATTGGGCAATGGAGTCAAGAAAGGGTTTACTTGTGTTCAATGTGCAAGCTTTCAGTTGGGATAGTCACCTAGAGCATTTGGATCTTAAAATATGATTGATGGAATGGGACATTAAGGACTGAAAATGAGTGAGGGGGAGCCAGCCAACTCTGTCTATAGATCAGGTCAAAGGTCATTTAACTCCAGGACTACTTGGACAAAACTGGAGGCTAGACAAGGGATCTTAGAAAGGCTTAATGAGATGGAAAGATCCTACTGAGGCAGAGACAGGGTTCTTGACCTCCCAGTGTTCTCAACTCATCTAACTAAATCCTAGCAAGAACATCTAAACATAAATTTCATTAATTCATACATCAGAGAGCAGGCAATAACATCCACTACACTGGTTAAATCAATTGAAATCAATATTCAGACACACATGTAAGCAGAAAACATAAAGGCTGGGAGAGCAGCAACATAAGGTAACTATCAAGGGTAAATCTTATGCCAAACTTCTGATGCGAGCCTGAAGAAATGTAATGAAGTGAAAGCAAGTCAATCACAAATATAGGGAAGGGAAAACATCACCAGCTGCTTTAGATCAGGATCCAAAGAAATGTGCTTGTCATATTAAAAAACAACACCAATCAGGTACATCATTGCCCACAGCTTAAACATTCAGTCTGAATACATCAAATCTTAGCCTATCTTACAATATTACACAGAGGACTTACCACAAGAGGGAAAAAATTGCATTTCTCTGATATCTTATCAACAACCTTTACAACAATTTCCTTCTGTGTTTTATAGTAGATGATGAACAGAAGGTCGACTGAGGTGGTAGGTGAACACTAAATGTAACATTAAACACAAAATGAATGCAGGGCCGAAACCCATTCTGTTTGATTGTTGTGTATTTAATCTCTGTCACCTCCCTTGTGAAGGGTGATCTTCTCCGGACATTATCTTGACATCTTTTGGCTGTAGTACTCCTGGTGCTTTGATCAAAATAAAATAAACTACTGAGAATTCTACCGTATAAATTCTCTGGTGGTTTTGAACTGCTGTTAAGGTGGAAATTCCTTCAGGGACATTGTGCATAATAAAAGTTGTATGGGCGCCCTGTACTTGACGAAGAAAAGCATTCTGCTAATAAATAAACCCTGATGTTACCTTTTACTGCACACAGGATCCTTCTAATTGATCCTCGGGGTCTTCAAGCTGGTGCTTTACCTCTTAAACTACTGGTTTAAGGCTCTAGATCTTCATTAGGGTGCCTTAATCTCCTTTTCTCTGTACTGCAACACTCTGCCACTCCATTTCTTCTTCTGACAGGTTAGCTCGGGTTTTAATGGCACTGGGAGATTTTCTACCAAGTCTAAACCCTGTTCTCTTAAATGACCGTCTTATCTTCACCTTCCCGGGTCGTTTTTTATAAATTACGCCTCTACAAATGATCTTTTTTGACTCTCGATGTCCTTGTAACAGAGACATGCACCATGGCGGCCATTAGTTATTAATAACCCTGCAAAATACACAAAAAAGTTAAGGGAACCATGAATGGGGTGGTGGATGATGTGGAGGCGGAGAAAGGTCGTGCAGACGGTGACATGGCAGAGAGAAATGCAAAGGAAAAACAGAGATCTGCTCTGGTGGTGATGGCAGTCTGCAGAAAGAACGAATGAAAAACTTTAAAAATCACGAAACCGAAACGATATATGTGATGGAATGGTCTGGCGTATGATGAATCCACGTGGAGATGACGTGGTGTGTGTGGGGGGGGGGGTGGTCAACGGAAGGCGAACAGATCTGAACCGTTGATCATGACAGAGATCAACGGCAACGGATGGGACATGACATGGGTTAAGTGGCGTGCAACTCTGGCGAACGATGGTCGTCGGATGAGGCGCGCAAGATCTGACGGCTTGTATTCATTTCGCTGCGTGACTCTGGTCGAAAGATAATGCACGGGGAGAAAGTGGTTTTGCCGTCGTAGAGGGGACATGCGGCGGATGGCTAGTGGAATCGCTGGACAATGAGGGAAAACCGCCCACCGTGCATGAGTGGTGCGAAATGAACCGGGCAGTTTTGGAACAGTGGAAGTGGGGACCACAGGGCGGGGAGGCTCCAGACCGTTAGATCAATCGTGAAATGGACAGCGATGGCACGGTGTAGGAGGTGAGCGGGAAACACATGGAGCTATGGATTAAATGGTGGCCATCTGATCTGTCAAGATCAACGGTCAAGGACACGCCCGAAAAACCCATGGGACCAGCGCCTTCGGGGTTAGTGCTTTGGTCTTGGCACAAGGTTTCATGGAGGAATGGGGGACAGGGCCAGCGGAGAAGGGGGCTTAGGCCTATTATATGATCCGAAGTGGATTTTTAAGCCATTTTCAATGAAATTTATGATTTTTGGCCCATTTCCAAAGTGTTTTAAGGCTAACCAAGGGCAAAGATAAGGGGATGAAGGGGATTGATAGGGGGAAAATAGGGGGGAACAAAGGTATTTTGACAAAAGGAGGAAAAGGGGGAGAAAGGGGCAATTTGCAGGGGTACAAGGGGAGACAGTAGGCTTTTTAGGAATGGATCAGTAGATAGGATTTGTATTAGGCATAGCACTCAGAGACTTCAAGGAGGATGGTTTTTCAGGGGAAAGGCATTCCTTGAAGGCTCCACAATAATCTAGCCCCTAGCTTGCTTGTCAAGAATTCCATAGGGGGGCTAACAGTGGCTCCACATGGGGATGGCTGCTTCTTGAAGGAGTCAAGTATCTAGAAATGATCTTTGGAGTAGGCCAGTTGCCTGCTGCGTGGCACATCCCTTTCTTTGATCAGCTGCCACAATATGAATATGTTGCATCAACAGAAACATTTTCCCGACCAGTCTACGTACCAAAAATACAATCCTAGCATTTTCTCTTCTTTAGGGTGCATTTGAGCTAGCAGACCCTTTACATTTTATTTTCAAAACAAAACAACCTATTCTACATCTACCCTTATTGCTCCATGAGACCAGGTTAAACAGTTGGCCTCATATGCTTATCTACCTAATCTAACATCTGTTGGGATTAAACTGTCCAACAGATTTCTTCTCCTACATTCTAAGGCAGGAAATTCAAAAACAACCAAACCAGGTTTAGACTATCCGACTTGCTGGAGTGAAGACTTGTAGAAAACTGCAAACAAAACCGTGAAGGCATGAGATCTGCAATTTGAAATATCCTTCTTTCTTTGTGACTCATGTTTTGAGCATATTTGAGTCACTTCTTTTCTTTAATTTCAGCTCTGGTTTTGGGCATATTAGAGCTGATTCTTCTTTTTCCTTTGCTGGTCTAGATTTTGAGCGTGTTAGGACCAGCTGTCTTTCTTTCTTTGGCACAGTTTTTGATCATGTTAGAGCCAATCTTTGCATTTTTCAGAGGTCCATGTTTTGAGCATGTTTGAACATCTACCTTCTCTATTTTTTTGGGAACATTTCCTCTATTTTCTTGAAAGTAAAACTGCAATGGTATGTACAATAGAAATGGAACTGGAAATGAAAATTAGCAGAAGTAGTGTTTGAGCATCCTGCCATTGACAGGACCCCCAAACAGCTCTGTACCATCAAGATCTTGTAAGAAAAATGCATTAGGACCCACAGTGGCCTGGATGACAAATGGACCTTGCCACAAGCTGTCAAACTTTCCATGTTTACCTTTGTCCTCTCTTCTTGAGTCCCATTTCAGAACCTTGTCACCAACTTTGAAATCTGAAGCTTTGGCCCTTTTGTCAAATAGTCTTTTTATGTTGTCCTGAACTTTCACTGCTCTGTTGTATACCTCCTCCCTGATTTGCTGAAGATGGATTGTCTGATTAATTCTTCTTAACACACTATCTTCCTCTGACTGAATCTCCTAGAGAAGATTAATCACTGGAACTCCAAGGCTAGTAGGAAAAACTACTTCTATTCCATAAACCAGCTGGAATGATGACATGCCAATAGATTTCTTCGTGGTGAGCCTGTCAGCCCACAAAGCATGTACCAACTTTTTATGCCATAACTTTTTGTTCTCTTCCAACAACTTCTTGATGATTGTAACCAAGCTTTTATTTGATGATTCAGCTAAGCCATTACCCTGGGGGTAATAGGTAGTTGAATGACCGAGCGTGATATGGTACCTGTGACAGAAATAAACCATTTTCTTGGATTCGAAGGCAGCAACATTGTCAGTGATTATTTTCCTTGGACAGCCAAACCGAGATAGGATGAAGTCTTCTAGCAACCTAATGATGACAGAATCAGTGGCATTCCTAGTGGGTATGGCTTCTATCCATTTGGTGAAGTAATCTGTGGCTGTTAAGATCCATTTGTGTTGTCCAGAAGAGGCTGGTTGAATTTCCCCTATAAAGTCTAGGCCCCATTGCATGAAGGGACCTTCTACAATGATGGGTTGTAGAGGAAGGGGGAGGAGCTTTCTTCTGCCTTCAAAGATCTGACATTTGTAGCAGGTTAGGATCATTTTATGGACATCATTGAAGATTTTAGCCCAATAATAACCAGCCTTGAGTATTTTATTTGCAGTGGCTTTCAAACTCAGGTGGCCTCCACACTCTCCAGCATGGAATTCTTGTTTAAGTCTTTCAGCTTCAGTTTCAGACAAGCATTTCGGCAATAGGCCATTTGGATTTTTCCAGTATAGATTCTCATTCAAAATGCAGTAATATCTAGCTTTGAGTTTTATGAATCTGGCCTTAGTCTTGGACAGTCTTGGAGGGGCATTGAGGTTCGTGAGCACATAAAGGATATCAGTATACCAAGGAGAGTTTTTCAACTGCTCCTCAACAGTTGGATGGGGCAATCCTTCCTGCTCATCTAGGGTATTTATCATATTAATGTCAAGGGCCTGCAAGTTAGATTCAACCATTAATTGGGCTAGGCCTTGACCTTTGATCAACTTGGTGGGTTTTATTTCAAGGTCATATTCCAAGATCGTAGCAATCCATTTGCCCCTTTTCCCATCAGGGTCCTGGGACAAGATATCTTTGACCACTATATTTGGAACATAGGCTATGGTGTGAGAATGCAGAATGTACACCCTAAAGTCTTTTAAGGCCTTTACCATAGCATAGGCCTACTTTTCCATAATTTTGTACTTTAAGGGTGTGTCTCTTAAGGCTTTGCTGAAAAAGGCGATCGGTTGTTCGTTACCTTTTGTGTTTTTCTGCAGCAAGACTGCAGCTATTGTATGCTGGGAGGCAAATGAAAAGATCAAGAAATATTTTGTGAAATCAGGGCTAATCAGCACAGGAGCCTCAGTGAGTGCAAGTTTCACAGATTCGAAAGATTGTTTGGCTCCTACAGTCCATTTCACTCCCACGCCCTTCTTCAACATACTTGTCATGTTCCTAAGGTGTTCAGCAAGGTTGGAAATGAATCTCCTCAGGAAGTTGATCTTCCCAATGAAGGACTGTAACTCCTTGATGTTTTGCGGATGTGTAATTTTAAGTATTCCCTCAACTCTCTGGGGATCTATCCTAATTCCCTTCTCGGATATAATGTGGCCAAGAAGTTTACCCTCTTGCAGCCCAAAAAAAGTTTTCTTAGGATTTAAGGACAGGCCATACCTTCTACATTTCTCAAAAACTTTCCTCAGATGTTTCAAGTGTTCTTCTTCAGTTTTGGAGAAGACAGTCAAGTCATCCAGGTAGATAACTATGAAATTTCCTATCTCTTCTGAGAAAGCTATATCCATCGCTCTCTGGAAGGTGGCACCAACATTCATCAATCCAAAAGGCATATTCACATACATAAAGGTGCCCCATGGAGTGGTAAATGTTGTTTTGAGTTGATCTTCTGGGAGTACCAATACTTGGTTATATCCTAAAAAACCATCAAGTAGGGAGATTCTCTTAGAGCCCACTACTTTCTATAAGATGTGTTCCATTCTAGGCAAGGGGTAGTTGTCTTTCAGGGAGGCTCTGTTGAGGTTTCTAAAGTCTATGCATAATCTGATCTCCTCTGTTTTCTTTCTCACAACCACTAAGTTTGACACCCAGTCAGAGAACCTTACAGGGACTATTATGCCTGCATCATACATCTTTTTAATCTCTTTTTCAACTGCAGGCAATTGTTTTGGATTAATTCTGCGGAATTTTTGTCTGAAAGGTTTCTGATTTTCCTTTACTGGTATCTTGTGTTGTATGATGTTGGTGTCATAGGCCTTTAAGTCTTCATAGCTCCATGCAAACACATCAATGAATTCCTTGAATAGATCGATGTATTTCTTCTTCATGTTTTCACGTATAGACTTAGCCAGCTTAATCATTTTGGGTCTTTCTTCAGTTCCTATGTTGCATTATTCTATATCTGAATCTGCATGTTCTATAGTGGGCTTTTTTGCTACGTCATCAAAGTCAAAAAGGTCCTCTAGGGGTGCCAGGCCTCTGGGTATATTCTTGTCTTTGGCCTGTAGCACTTCTACCTCTTTGGTATCTGCATTTTCACATTTTCCGGTTGGATTTCCAGTTTCTTCAGAAAAGGTGTTTATTTCTATGTTACAGGGTGTTTCTTGTTCATCTAGGGAATCCTCACTTGGGCAGCCGTCATTAGATTTTGAGTCTGAATCAGAAAGTTCAAACTCATTTCTGCGCGCCAAGAAATCTTCGATTTGTTTGTCTCCTTCAAAGACCTGCCAATATTTTTCATTGTCTAGCACTGCAGGTCTGAACTTGGTTTGAATGATGATTTGTTGGTCAGGGGGAGTCTTAGGATAGGAACTAGCTAGACAAGATAATCCATTTGCAATGACATTTTGACTCCTGGGAACAAACACTAATTCGTATTCCATGAAAGTTTTCAATATATCCATGGCATCATTCCTATATGCTCTTAATCGAGGATGTTTTTCTGTGTATTCACCATTCACTTGTTTGACAACTAACTCGGAATCTCCTAGCACAGTTATCCTACGGGCCCCTAATTTTTTCAACAGATTTAAGCCTAGGATCAGGGCCTCGTATTCTGCAATATTGTTCATGCATTTGAAATGCAGATTCACAGCATGGCTCTCTGCATAATCATTCTCTGTGTTATGTAGCCACACACCTGCTCCAGCAGTTTTCCTAGTACAGGACCCATCGAAATTCATTTCCCACAGGCGCTCGCCATTATGTTGCGTTGTGGGGTCTGTACTAGGTTGTGGGCTACTTGTTCTTCACGGGGTGTGTTATTTTGCAGGGTGTGACTAATAGGCTGACTGCGTTGCGTTTCTGGTTCAGTAACTTACTCGAAGGTCGAAGAACCTTAATCCGCTAGCACAACACCACTGAGATATGTGACACGACTCTCCATCTTCAACTCGCCTTACAATCTCCACAACGTGTTCTGGCTAAAACTGTCCTCAGACAGGCGGCCCAGAAGGCTTCGATATTACTTCAAATAAAATGTTACACACCTTGTTATGCCACAGAGTAGAGCCAAGGGGCTTCTAAACTCTTCACAGGCTATTACAACACACTCAAGCTAATACTCAAGCACACACACACTCACTCAGCAAACGATGATCTAAATGCATGACCATCTGTCTAATATATACAAAAAATAAAGAGACTATTGAGGGTCCTGTCAGGCATTACTGGCCCAGACGGTGTCTACTCAATATTCTCGAGTACAATAATGCGATCGAAAGTAAACATTACCATGGTCCCTTAGGACTACGGTCATAATCATATTGCTCGCCAGGTTCGAAATCACTTGGCCACTTGTCTGAATCTTCTTCTTTCTTTTTATAAAGCCATTCAAGGTACTTTGATTCCCACTCGGCTTCATCATGTGATTGAGCATCTTGGTAGATATCGATATGGATGGGGTCCCTTTCTTGTACTGGATAAGCTGTAGCCATTTTACTTTGTCTCTTAGCTTTTTCTTCTGTAGCTATCCCTTTTCCTTTATCAACTGTTGAAGATTCTCCTTTATGTCTTGTCTTCAACTTGCTGCTGTCCTTTGTCACGAATAAGTTGCTTTAGGGAAATAAATATCTATCTGCCGATTTTGTCCACTTGCAAACATATGCCATCGGATCAATTTCAATATCAAGGAAGGGATCTTTTTTTGCTTTGCGAAAGTTGATGTGTGACTGCACAGCTAACTCGACTCCATCTAAAAGATCTAATTTAAAGATCTGAAACATTGACACTGATTGCTCTATACAACACTGAATCCAATATTTACAAAGATGATTTAGACCAAAGTGTTCCTGCCAACCTAGTTCAAAACTTACTGCTGAAGCAACATGATTAGCTAACAACAAACTAATCAAACAAACTACATCTGGAACCCAATTACCATGTTTGATTACAATGGTAACCAGAGCTTTCTGATTTACAATCAATTTAATGGCTCCACATTTCTGCTGACAGCTTTCCAACGTTTTTATCATATTGATTTTCTCATATAGTCTTAAGTTTGGAAAATCTTTTAACCAATTGGTTAGCTTCTTGAATTCATCCATGTTGTCAGCAATTAAAGATTATTCAAATTTTTCAGAGCCAAAAACTTGAGAAAAAGGATTTGGGAGAACAGGTTCTCTTAACTCTAAACTGTTATAATTCCACGGAGTAAAGAATGTTCTCAGATACTGCAGAGATTTCATTATACACTGAGTGGTTCTGATCTGCGGTTTCTTCCTGCACAAACCATTGTGGATTTCCCAATCTGCAAATTCTTCAAAGATTTCATACTGAGGAAATGTGTCAGTGTTTGCAAAATATTCACTCTGGCTTTGAAGAAAAGCTGCTTCTAATTCATCAAACATATCTGCAATCTGGAGAGATAGTAGAAATTTTTCTACTTGTTCATGCATGTCTAATTCTTCCAAGTCTAACATTTTTGCAGTTGTATAAACATTGAAAGAAAAATCAACTGCTCCAATTAGCTGATAATAATTCAATATCTTCAAAGTCTTAATCATCTCATCAGTATATTGTCTAGACCAATAGTCACATAAAGACTTAAAATAAAGCTTAACCTTCATATTTGGTAGAGGATAAACTTTAATCAGTTCTTCATCTAGACCCAAATGAATACCGACATTTTTAGATTGCCAAGCTTGACAGCGTTGTATCCACTGATTCCTCCTTAATCTTAATCCAACAATTTTCTTGATCTGGTTTGCAATATCTTCAACCACTAGTTCTAAAATGTGAAATCTCTTCACAAAAGTCAAATAACTATTTGGTGCTGGAGAAAGATCAAAAAGATATGACCTGTGCATTTTGTTCATATCCCTAGTTAGGGAGTCTGCCAGATAATTGGAAATACCTGGAATCCATTCAACATCAAAATCATACATGTTAAACCACATTTTCCAAGCCAATAATCTTCCTCTAGCTAATTGTTTTGAGATTTTTGCAGAGAGGAAATGAGTAAAGTTCATTGAATCTGTTCTAATTAAAAACTTGGTAGGTGCTAAATAAAGCTCAAATTTCTGGATTCCATTAAAAATAGCTAATGTCTCCTTTTCTGCTGCAAAGTATCCTTTTTGGTGGGGCAGAAATTCTCCTGAGGCATAAGCACAGAGTTCTTCTTCTCCTGACTCTAGTTTTTCAAATAACACTGCTGCCCAAAATGAATCAGATGCATCTGTCTGTAAGATCAATGGGCCTTCTCCTGGTGGTTTAAGCTGAGGAAAATTTTTACATTCTTCTTTGAGAAGCTTGACTGCTTCTGTTGCCTCTTCTGACCAACCGGACTGTAAATGCTGTCTGATAGGAGCTGTCTTCTTAGATAATCTTGGAATATATTTATGGATGTAATTCAGCACTCCAAGAAATATTTGGATCATTTTTTTATCAGACAAATAATCAGGGAATTCAGCCAATTTTGTCAACACATGTGGCTGCATTTGAATATTTCCATCGACAATATGAATTCCTAAGAAATCAACACTATCTTGGAATAATAACATCTTTTTCTCCGATAGAACAATTCCATGTTGTCGTACCTCATTCAGGAAGATATTGAGGTGAGTAAGATGTTCTTCAAGATTGTTGCTAAAAATCAGCATATCATCAATGTAAACACAAATAAATTCATACTTCCCAAAGATGTAATCCATTCTTCTTTGAAAGTATGCTGGGGCATTTTTTTAACCAAAGGGTACTACTCTCCATTGGAAAAATCCTGCAGGACAAGTAATATCTAACCAAAATATCTGCGGATTCTCAGAACAGTTCTTTAGTAATTCTTTATAAATTTCAATTTGCTTCTTAGACCAGTCTGGATTTATACAGGCTTTCTGTTTTCCTTTTTGGCTTCTTTGTTCATACCTGTTTAACACTTCTATCCAATCACTTGAGTCTTGTGCTGGTCTTTTTGGTCCTGCTTTCTTCTGACTATTCTATCTTTGCGGTTCTGAATTAGCTAAGGTAAGTCTTGGAACAGAAATAGCTTTCTTTTTCACATTTAAAATCAATTTATCATCAGAAATGGTAACTGGAAGGACTGAAGATAAAAATGGCATTCCTAAAGAAAGGCTGCAGGATGTATCATGATACTGTACTGCTGAAATTTTAATAATCTCCCCCCCCACTTTTAAAGAGATATTATCAACATAGTGGGTAAGAGATACTGAACCTCCAACAGTTTCAGACACCAAAATATGATTCAATGGTTTCCACAAGCCTTTAAATAGAGATGGGCATGCCAGATTGTTTGAACCTCCAGTATCAACAAAAGCATGAACTGCTATCCATTCCTATCTAACTTGAACTTCTACTGGAATGTACAACAAGTTATTTGTTTTTAAAATTTACTTCAAAAAGGCTGTTTCATCTGGAGTAGTAATAGGTGGAACTGATGATGGAGCAACTTTTTTCGGGTATGGACATAAAATATCAAAAGATGGAGATGGTTTTGACTGACTCAAATCTTTTTGTGGAGTATCTACAATGGTTGAAACTGACTCATATGTATATACAGAGAAATTTTCATCTTCTTCTTCTTCTTCTTCTTCTTCTTCTTCATATTCTGATGTTTCAGAACTTAATTCTTCATCACAATGCAAATAATCATCAGAATAAAAACAACGATTCATCTTTTGGAATATTTCTATTGATTCTTCTTCATCTGAAGACGCATCAGTTAGAATGTATACTTCTGAGCAATCATCTTGGGATTCAACTATTGACCATGTATCAACAAATTCTTCAATATCTACACATGCCTTGAGCTTATTTGATGAGCTTTTTGGACATTTTCTCGCAAAGTGACCTTCTTGTTTACAGATAAAACAACAATTGTTTTTAGGCTTGCTGTTATCTCTTCGTTTGATATATTTGTATTTCTTGAAAGGTCTCTTGGGATTAGCTATTCTTTTTGGTCTGAATTTACCATATTTCTTTGATTTGCGTTTTTTAAATGGAGTCCAGGGCAATGCAGATCTGCATACTGCTAACCCAGGAGAAAACTCAGAGGCTTTCTTTTGCCAGCATAGATATTTTATCTTTTCTTGGCATCTAAACAATAAATCTATCCAATAGATTTGATCAATAGTTTTACTTTGAACTTCTAAATCTTTAAGGATCATATCCCCAAGATTTCCAGGCAACTTTGACAAAAATGTAATTTTCTGCACTGAATCATTACTCAAATTTGCTTTAAAAACTTTACCCATGTACTCGTCACCAAATTCTTGAAAGTATTTGGCATCTTTCAACTCCATGTGGGTCAAATCTGTTATGAGCTGTTTTTTCTCATCAACAGGCTCAGGAACAAACTGAGTTTTAAGCAATAATTCCAAGGTGGCTAATCCTGCATTACAGACATTTACTCTTTCTTCTTGGGTGGCTGACATCCACCAGTCATGTACTATGCCTGCCATTCTCTTTTCAGCCAAATAAAATATAGACTCATTATTTAACTTGGAAATTATTTGCATCTGGTATAGAGCTCCTATCCAGATTCGGATTGATTCAGCAGGGTTTTTAGATTTCTCTAAATCAAGGACATACCCAGTAGAACTGGTTGCATAAAGATCTTCCTCAATTCTGGGATACTTGGTCTGATCTCTGAACATATGAGCTTTTTGTAGTGATGGAAAAATAAATGATGGAAATTTCTTTGCTACATCCTCTAATGTTGCCAACTCACTTTTTGGTTTCTGCATCAAAGGGGAAGATTCAAATATTCTTTCAGAGACTTTAGATTTACCCTTAGCAACAGATTTATCTGATGTTTGTACTTGGGCTTGGGTACTAGATTCTATCCCACTTTCTTCTTCCTCTAGTTCTTCAAATTCCCAATTGGATGGATTTTCCATTGTCATAGAAAATCTAGGTGTTCTCAATTCTTTCTTTCTTCTTTCTTTCTCTCTTTTCCTTCTAATCTTTTCTTCTTTTCTGGCTCTTTCTGCCGTTTGTTCTTCTTGCAACAGTCTAAGGTTAGCAAGGATTTGTTCTGACTGAGAACCAAGGTCATCTAAGACATCTTCAGCATGGGAACACCAGGTGGTCAAATAGTTTCCTATTTGATAAACTTCATCTAAATCTTTAGAATTATTTACACTATGCTCAATCAACGGGGCACAGTCTGCTCTAGTAGTAGGTTGTTTGGACATTGAGTATGTGGTACAGAATTTTGTCTTGGGCGGCCATTTTCCTCCTTTTACAAATCGATGATTTGCATATGTCCACTCTTCTTGTGGTTGAGCTGAAATAAAAGACACACGATGCATTTTTTGTACAGGCAAGAAGGGTTTCTTCTCAGGTATATACAACTCTGTATGACTTTTTTCAGATTCTTCAGGGAATACTTCAGAGATAGGCTGTCTGCTAGAAGAGGATTCTTCTTGATATTGGACTGGATAGACTGAACGTCTAGGTTTAAATACAGGTCTTTGTATCTCTGGTTTAGATGGAATTATCTTAACTCTACCATCAGAGATTGCAACTCTTTTTAGTTTTGACTCTGGCTTTTTAATATCTTCTAAAGACTTGTATTGGAAGTACTAGTCATTTGGAATTTCTTCAGGACTAAACACAGCACCTTCAACTTGAGCATTCGACAATCCTACGGTCACACAATCTTTTAACACAGGTTGTTTCAGTTTTGGATGAATGGTATTTGTCAACTGAAATGAAGTCTGAACTATTATGGATAGATATTCATTGTCGTCAATGAGACTCAATCCTTGGACACCAGTCATTAACTTCCAACATTCAGCAAGATGCGTGTCAGATAGACTGATAGCATAATCAGGAAAAACAGTTCCATATTGACATCCCGTAGACAAGTTTCCAGTGATAGTACCTATTCGGGCATGATCATAGACTTGACGGCGTGTATCAAAAACTTCTGCGATGCAAGGGGAATTAATGCCATGCCTAAATAAGGGAGCTAGACCAATTCGGATTCCTCCGAAATGCAAGTAATTATACTTCTTTTCTTCTACATATTTTTTGAACTTTTTAATGTCGTCTTTGGAGAATAAGTTCAGAGACACAATTTGTACAGAAGGTCCAGCAATCTTAATAGTTTCTTCTACTTCCTTAAGAAATGATTTTTTCTTAAAAACTACGGGAGTTTATATACATCATTTGTAGAGAGAGAGGGTGGATTCCAATTTTCAGGGTTTTCTACCTCCTCATGTTCTATTTCTTCAGATCTAGAGGTTACTTCATTAACTATTCTACGATCAATGCTTGAAAAAGTGCGAAGTAAATTGGCCATAGCAGAATCAGAAACAGGGCTCTGATACCAAAATAGATCGAGGACTCAGTAACTTACTCGAAGGTCGAAGAACCTTAATCCGCTAGCACAACACCACTGAGATATTCTGAGTCTTGTTTTCAGTGCTCAGCCCATGGCTTTCTTCATCATATTCCTCCAGAGTAGCCATTATGTTGAAGTCCATGGGCTCTATGTTGTCATTTTTATCTCTGCGTTGTGATTCTGGCTCTTCTAAGGATTGGTCATTGTAAAGGATGAAAGAATCCAGGTCTGTGTGCACAGAGTACAATGGTGAATTTTCAGGTTTCTCAGGGCTACTGACTAGAAATTTCATTTGAGCTTCTCTATACAGTCTTCTGAGTTGGCCAAAGATAGGGATAGTGGCATATGAGCCATCCATCTGCATTGTCCCTTGTAGTTTGGCTCCCCATGATCTAGATAGCAGCATGCCATATTTGGGTGGCACATCTGCCACCACCACATCCATGACCATACATTTAGCTGGGATCTGGGTCAAGCTCACATATAAGTCTTTAATTAGGCCTAGGCATTTTACTCTGCTAGAGTCAAATGAATACAGGTCTTTGTAGGGTTTGGTGATTTCTAGGCCTAACCTTTCCATCACTACCTTAGACATTAGATTGTGTGATGCTCCAGAGTCATGCATGGTGTTGTACCTTAAGAAAACAATTCCTTGGCTGTGAAAGGAATCCGTGCTTAAGACATTAAAATAAATATGTCACAGAAATATGATCCCCATTAATCAACCTCCGAAGCTCAATCAGTGAATGTACAAGATCAAATACTGTAAACATCCCACAACACTATTATCTGCTGATATAGAATGAAATGTTCAGAAGAAGAATGAAACGAAAAAGCCCAAAACAATATGCTGCTATACAGAATTTATCATTTCAAGCTCTAGAAGAAGTAAAGAAAAGAACAGTTAAAATGAAGGAGCGCCTATTAAGGGTTTTAACTCCTGCTGCCTCAATACTTCATTTTATTCAAGGACTGGAAAAACATTATGTAAACTAGAAGACAAATAAATATCAACAAATACTAGAAGTTTGCTTTTCATTTATCAATTATTGGAAAAACCCATACAAAGATCACTGTCTGGAGATCTGACCACCGGAACCCTTCCTCCTCCTATCTCCACGTTTATATCAACCTTCTCTTGAATCTTCTTAACTGTTATGATCAGTTATAAAACTGATTCCGGAAAGTCTTGGAATTGTTAAATTTACAAAATATTTGTTTTAATATTATATATAATATATAATATAAAACTGAAAATAAAACTTTATTCCAACGCCAGCAAGAGGCAACCAATGGTAATTTTGGGTCCCACACACCCATACATGCCAACAAAGTCACCCATGGTTTTGTAAAACCGAAAACCACCTACGGGGGGTAATGACAATGGTTTGTACGAAATGAAACGGAGGTACCGTAATCCCTCACAGCCGTTGATTTTGCAGATGGTGGTTTCAGATAAACCATTTTGCGGGGGGTGCCATCTCCCATAAACTCCATTTAATTCATGGCCCCGCAAACCATTGGATCTGAGTCGAATGATCCAAGTCGTCAGATCAACTTGTTTCTGCTCTGCCAACCACCCGTGTCATCAGCAACAAGGTCAAGGACAGCTACATCGATTCTACACATCCGCATTATTACGTGTATAACTGCATCAGGGCTTAACACTGAATTGAGATCTGAGCAGGAAAAAAGAAACCCCTTTCTGTGTGAATAGGCTAGTCCGGGCTCTTCGCCGGCGTACACATCATTCTCAAACTTCTTCAGCTGTGAAACTTAATTTAAACCTCCCTCTCAACGTAATGAAAGGCAGATGTTTCAAGCTACGTTCTGCAAAGCAGTCAATAATGAGCTCTCAAATTCTTTCAGAAACAAGATCCAGAACTGACGCTGGAAAACGCCCAGACACTAACTCCCTTTTTCTTCATCGCTTCATTATCTGAGTCGACACATTCTCATAGCGTTTATACACATTTCTTCGATTGAAGCCAGTCGAATAGGTTTTGAGCGAGACAAATACAGATTCAATGGCGTGTCTTCTGATTTGACAAGCGAATAAGCTGTGCCAGATCGACCAGTACGATCAGCGCGCCTCATTTTATGAACACACAGTTTGTGTTTTAGAGGAAAACCATGATTCACTCTGTCATCCAGCAGAGGAATGTCAATTCCCTTAACAGCAACATCAGATGCAGAAGTAACACTGTCTTCCTCGCTCTAAACTGTGTAAGACGGATTTTGCGAGCAGCGTGATCCATGTCTCCCTTCTTCCAATGAATAAATTTGAATACTTCACCTTCTCTGAGAATGGTCGATACGACGATCAACACTATCACTGCTGTGTGCATAATA
This sequence comes from Pinus albicaulis, assembly GCA_034641835.2. NCBI lineage: Eukaryota > Viridiplantae > Streptophyta > Pinopsida > Pinales > Pinaceae > Pinus > Pinus albicaulis. The sequence continues at coordinate 1,265,081,707 of CM076583.1, read as the reverse complement.
TCAGGGTTGCAAAAACGAATCCGTCGCCTAGGAGCTGCGCTGTTGGTCTGAGTAATATTTCAGGCTTTCGCCCAAGGAAGATCTTCCACATTAATCATGATCCGTATCTCCTATATCAGGTGCCTTCGTGACCTTGCCAGCGACAAGTGTTCTGTCATTCGCTAACACCATTCCATCTTTGTCACCACAGAGAATTGTGTTGATTTTAGCATCACATTCTGCAATCTCTCTCAAGAAGTTCTTTTGCTCGAGCTTGATAATGTAATTGGCGAGTCGTCAGATCCTCCAATAGACCATCTCGTTTCTTAGATATTTCCTGAAAACCAACTTTTAAAACATCTGTGTCTTTAGAAATCGCACGTTCTCCTAGTCTATTTGAGAAATTGTCATGCAGTACTATTTTGTGAGTAACATTATTCTGTTCAAAACTAACCCCATGCACACAATTGCTCTTGTAATTCTGAGGCATGCCTCCATCGGACTCCATATATGGAGGAACACGTGTTACTTGTCCTCTTGACTTCATTCCGACTGAATTATTAACTTCTTCAACTAACTTTCCCATCGATTTTCCTTCCCGTGATTCCAAGGATGCATTATGCTTACCACAGAACTTCAAACCCTGTGCAATTGTAGTAAGAACGAGACACGTTTGCAAAATAAGAAACCCTGGGGCAGACATTTTGCCAGAATTATCGGATTCAATACATTCGCCTAAGGCTGCATCTTTATTAGAAGAAGATGAACCATAAAAGCAGGGTCTTGATTTGTTATACCACATAATATATCACAAACTGCTGCATTGTAAATGCAGCAACGCATCAAAACGTGCATTCATGCGGACAGACTGGATTCTGAGCCTTGCAAAAGTGCATAGCGAAAAGCAAACTGCATACCCTTTGATTTCAAAAGACAATCAGTCACAGTTTGCACAACCCCAGAGGTTTCATGTTCAGCTTTTAGCTCTTAAAATGCTTCTTTGGGATAAGCTTTGAAGGCATTTTAGAGGAAAAACACGCTTCTGAACAATACCAGATGGTACATTGAAAGCATCAATTAGTAGCCATAGTGCTTTACATGCCTCAGCTACTGCAGGTGCTGAATTGCAGGACCCTGACATGAGGTTTGTTCCTAAGGCATCCAAGCATGAACATAACTGTCCAATTATTCCTAAAGCTTTTGCCTGGCCCGGAATTGCACCCATAGGGTTTTTCTCTATTGTGGTGCCTGACATTTGCAAAGATGCCTATGAAATAGGTAATTTTCTAAGACTGGATGAATCCAGAAGTCCAAAAATGTTTTTTTTATCTCCTTGAACTTGTTCCTCTTCGACAATTTTTCCTTAGCAACCTTCTAGCAACCTTAAATTACCCGTAGCTCTGCCACTTTTTATCGAATGATAAGTGTGTTACAACATCCGGGCCTTGGCCTTCATTAGCTGGCATGTGCGTCGAGACTCGTAGACTATCTTTATTGGGCATGGATTCGTCAGCCTGATTGAACTTTTTTCTTCAAACTTTAAGATCAAGATTTCAAACTTTTCTAAAACCTTTCTTCTTCTAGGATCTTTATTTTGAACTGAAAATTTTAAACTAGAAATACTGCAACTGGAAATGCCCAACTCCTGAGCTTATTTATTTACAACTCCTGTATGTATAAGCATGGTTGAACTTAATCAAGTGAAGTCAACCTTCCAATGGAACCAATCCAACATCTGCTTGTCAGATTTAATACCTTCATACTGTTGAAATTTAAAAATCAAAAGAGGAATGTACCATGAAAAATTTTCATATACAAAATTTTGTACATACCCTTGCATTAAAGCTTGTTGCTGACCGAAGAAATTTTCCATATATTTAGCAATTGGATCATAGAAATCATGAGACAAAACTTTGGTTATCTTCTTTTCTTGAACATTTTGCAGACGTCTTTGAACATGGCAGCTTCTTTCATTGTTTGACCCTTCAATTAGGAACAATGTGTTAGGAACTTGACTGCCACTTCCTGTAGGCAGGCATTTAGGCTGAAAAGAAACATCCAAGGTTTGCTCTCCATAATGCTGATGTTCTTCATTTAACATCAATTGACGACGAAAATATTCCTCTTCTTGCAAACATGTCTGAGAAACTGCACTATTTTCCTCACTACACGCAAAATTATTACAATGATCTTCCATGCTTTCATAGTGTAGTTCAGCTGTTGCAACTAAGTTTTGACTAGAATCTTCAAAATGATTAGATTCTTGTTTTCCAACAATACAGAAACCTTTTGACACTTTTTGGAAATCTTTATTCACCTCTGAACTTACATTCTCTTGTAAAGAAATTCTAATGTTTTCTTCACAAGCCCTCTTATCTTTGACAAAACTTGGTCTTTCTGTATTGCAGGAAAAATTTCTACAAGCCCATGCATTATTTTCGATTTCTTGCGCATGAAGAAACATCAGCTTCAGATTACTAGGCTTTCTCTCCCTGAGATAAAAAGCCAAGGAAATAGAAAGAGCTTTCAAATAATAGATCATAGCTGCTGGTTCTAGAGGTCTAACTTCTTCTGGCATGTTGAAATAAATTTTTTGAAACCTCCTATTAAACTTAGAAATCGATTCATTACTTTGCCTTCGGATAGAATAAAATTCCAAAAGGTGCTCTTCATATGACTTACTCTCGCCCCAATATGTAAGGAATACATCTTGGAGATCTTGCCAAGAATCAATTGAAATTGCTTTCAAACACTGGAACCATTGCTGAGCATCCTGCTTTAAAGAATGGCAAAACTCCTTAAGGCTACATCTTCATAAATGATTTGAAACTTATCTAGAAAGTATTCAAATTCCAAGATATGTGATTCAGCTAAAATGTCCTTCTCCTTTCCAGAGAAACTTGGCAAGGACTTGAATCCGTTTGAAGGATATTGATGGAGAATAGCGGGCAGCTTCAGGGGTTTAAAGATTTCTCTGTTTTTGAACTGAAAAGCAGTAAATTTCTCATGAGGCAAAATATTATCATGCAAAGATGATGAATTATGACCTTTATGCCCAGACTGTAACTGATTATCTTTTGGGATTGTAATACAACAATCGTCCCTCCTTTCATGTTTAGGAGATACACCTATGTCAAGATTTATAATACAAGCAGAAGCAAAATCATCTTTTTCCAATAATGAATTTACATTTTGGGCCTTGTAGTCTTCTGAGAAAACAAAGCAGGAAACAATCCTTTTAATATAAATGGGAAAATGGATTACTAAAATGACAGTAAAAAATAGAACCTCCTTTAAAAAACGGAAATTCTGATACATGTTTCTTCCATGATACTTTCTCATCTTCTTGCCAGGAAAATTATTCATATAATGAAACTTTCATCCGTGGAGTCGCCAGGTGAATAATAAACAACCAATCTTCAAAACTGAATCTTGTTCACCATAAAAAGGAAAGGATTATGAAAACATCTGCTCCAAGGTATGTGACCTCGCGTTTGGCTTTGTGAAAATGAGAATTATGTACAAAGTAAACACAGCCAAAAAATTCCTCCTCACTAAACAACCAGAGGAAGTAGAAAGAAAACCCAGGGAAATGAACTTCGCTTCTTCGATCCCCGGAAATGGCGCCAATTAATGTTGTACCTTAAGAAAACAATTCCTTGAATGTGAAAGGAATCTATGCTTAAGACATTAAAATAAATATGTCACAGAAATATGATCCCCATTTATCCACCTCCGGAGCTCAATCATTGAATGTTCAAAATCAAATGCTGTAAACATCCCACAACGCTATTATCTGTTGATATAGAATGAAATGTTTAGAAGAAGAATGAAAGGAAAAATCCCAAAACAATATGTCATTGCATGCACTTATCATTTCAAGCTCTTGTAATAGTACTATAAGAACAAATAAAATGAAGGAGCGCTCATTAAGGGTTTTAACTCCTCGCTCAATACTTCATTTTATTCAAGGACCGGAAAAACATTATGTAAACTAGAAGACAAATCAATATCAACAAATACTAGAAGTTTGCTTTTCATTTATCTATTATTGGAAAACCCATACAAGATCACCTGCCCTGAGATCCGACCACCTAACCCTTCCTCCTCCTATCTCCGCGTTTATATCAACCTTCTCTTGAATCTTCTTAACTGTTATGATCCGTTATAAAACTGATTCCGGAAAGTCTTGGAATTGTTAAATTTACAAAATATTTGTTTTAATATTATATATAATATATAATATAAAACTGAAAATAAAACTTTATTCCAACGCCAGCAAGAGGCAACCAATGGTAATTTTGGGTCCCACACACCCATACGTGCCAACAAAGTCACCCATGGTTTTGTAAAACCGAAAACCACCTACGGGGGGTAATGACAATGGTTTGTACAAAATGAAACGGAGGTACCGTAATCCCTCACAGCCGTTGATTTTGTAGATGGTGGTTTCAACTAAACCGTTTTGCGGGGGTGCCATCTCCCATAAACTCCATTTAATTCATGCCCCCGCAAACCATTGGATCTGAGTCGAATGATCCAAGCCGTCAGTCCAACTTGTTTCTGCATTGCAAACCACCCGTGTCATCTGCAACAAGGTCAAGGACAGCTGCATCGATTCTACACATCCGCATTATTACATGTATAACTGCATCAGGGCTTAACACTGAATTGAGATCTGAGGAAAAAGAAACCCCACTCTCGTGTGGAATAGTTAGTCCCAACGGGTAAGGTATTACTATCATTCTCTCTCAAACTTTCACTCGTGAAACTTTTTTACAACCTCCTCTCAACGTAATGAAAGGCGATAAGTCAAGCCACGTTCGTGTTAATTCAAATAATGAGGCTCTCAAATTCTTTCGTAAACAAGATTCAGAATCGACGTTCGCCGTGTGCAAACTCTTACACTCATTCTCTTTTCTTCATCGCCATTTATCCGTAGCTGCTATATCTTTAGTTATATATTTTACTGGCCAACAGATACTTGAACAGATAAATATATTCTACATGTCTTCTTATCTGATGTTTATTGTCATGTCAGAGTCACCATATTTATCAACACACACTATTTTACGTAAATAATACAAGCAATGGAGAAAAACTATGACTACTCACATGCAAAAGGGAGAATGAATTCCCTTAACAGCAACATCAGATGCAGAAGTAACACTGTCTTCCTCGCTCTAAACTGTGTAAGACGGATTTTGCGAGCAGCGTGATCCATGTCTCCCTTCTTCCGATGAATAAATTTGAATACTTCACCTTCTCTGAGAATGGTCGATACGGCGATTAACACTATCACTGCTGTGTGCATAATATCAGGGTTGCAAAAACGAATCCGTTGCCTAGGAGCTGCGTTGTTGGTATGAGTAATATTTCAGGCTTTCGCCCAAGGAAGATCTTCCATATTAATCATAATTCGTATCTCCTATATCAGGTGCCTTCGTGACCTTGCCAGCGGCAAGTGTTCTGTCATTCGCTAACACCATTCCATCTTTGTCACCACGTAGAATTGTGTTGATTTCAGCAACACATTCTGCAATCTCTCTCAAGAAATTCTTTTGCTCGAGCTTGATAATGTAATTGGCAAGTCGTCAGATCCTCAAATAGACCATTTTGTTTCTTAGATATTTCCTGAAAACCAACTTTTAAAACATCCGTGTCTTTAGAAATCGCACGTTCTCCTAGTCCTTTTGAGGAATTGTTATGCAATGCTATTTTTCCAGTAACATTATTCTGTTCAAAACGAACCCCATGCACACAATTGCTCTTGTAATTCTGAGACATGCCTCCATCGGACTCCATATACAGAAGAACACGTGTTACTTGTCCTCTTGACTTCATTCCAACTGGATTATTAACTTCTTCAACAAACTTTCCCATCGATTTTCCTCCCCGTTATTCCAAGGATGCATTATGCTTACCACGAAAATTCAAACCCTGTGCAATTGTTGGAAACCCTGGGGCAGAAATTTTGCCAGAATTACCGGATTTAATACATTCGCCTAAGGATGCATCTTTATTAGAAGAATATGAACCATAAAAGCAGCATCTTGGTTTGTTATACCACATAATATATCTCAAACTGCTGCATTGTAAATACAACAACGTGTCAAAACGTGCATTCATGCGGACAGACTGGATTCTAAGCCCTGCAAAAGTGCATAGCGATAAACAAACTGCACACCCCTTTGATTTCAAAAGACAATCAGTCATAGTTCGCACAACCCCAGCGGTTTCATGTTCAGCTTTTAGCTCTTAAAACGCTTCTTTGGGATCCACCAACTTGAGAGCATAAACTTTGAGTGCATTTTAGAGGAAAAACACACTTCTGAACAATACCAGAAAGTAGATTGAAAGCATCGATTAGTAGCCATAGTGCTTTACATGCCTCAGCTATTGCAAGTACTGAATTGCAGGACCCTGACATGAGGTTTGTTCCTAAGACATCCAAGCATGAACATAACTGTCCAATTATTCCTAAATCTTTTTCCTGGCCCAGAATTGCACCCATAGGGTTTTTCTCTATTGTGGTGCCTGACATTTGCAAAGATGCCTATGAAATAGGTAATTTTCTAAGACTGGATGCATCCAGAAGTCCGAAAATGTTTTGTTTATCTCCTTGAACTTGTTCCTCTTCGAAAATTTTTCCTTAGCAACCTTAAATTACCCAGAGCTTCTCCCGACTTTTTATTGAATGATATTGTGTTACAACACATGGCATTATGAAGGATATTGTCATGAATGTTGAGACTGACATAGAAAGGTGGAACCACCCCTTCCTAAAACTTTCCCTCGATCTTTGGACCAAAAAAGAGGGCAGGTTGATCATCATTCAAATTCACAGTATCATTGTTTTCCCCTAAATTCAATGCTTTCAAAATTTGGCCTTTATATACATGCTGAGTGGTCAGCTCAGAGAGTGGGATAGAGATTTTGATTTTCACAATCTCACTTTCCAAATTGAAAGTGGACTGAACCTTTGTAACGCTCAATTCTGTTTTACTTTCCACTGCCTTAGTGGCTGTATCAGCTTGTGATTTCTCACTATGTACAGGGTTAGGAATCGTTTTATCAGGAGCACTAACTGTAGTGCTAATGCTGCTGGTTGGTTGGCTTTGTTTGTCAGTGTCTTGGTTGTCTTTTTTTTGTTTTTCCCAGAACTCTCAGCTGCTATTTTTCTATTTGCCGCAGATGCTTTAGAAGCTTTATCAGGTATTTTCTTGATAGTTACCTCAAGAGTCTTTGTTTTGGAATTTTCTTGGTTATTTTTGCTCCTAAGTTCATATTTTTCTCTAACCTGCATCATGGCATCCTCAAATCCTAACTTGTAATCCTCAGTTTCTAACCATTCCTCATCCCAGAATGAAGGTGAGGGTTGGTCTTCTCCTGAATCACAGTTAAGGACTGAGTCTTCTTTTTCAAACATGTTTATTGAATTCCCTTCAGACTCTTCTAAGATTCCCTCATCTTCATCTAAAAAGTTTTGGAAAGGGGGAATAATTTTTTTATCTGATTCTTTTTGTCTGTTGGGAGCATTTTTGTTTCTTCTAAAGTTCTGGTTCTGATTTTGGTTCTGGTTTCTGCTCTAATTGCTAACTGTGACAACCATATTTTCCATCATTTGTTGCAGCTTATCCACGTGTTTAGATAGTCTGTCATAGTTTGGATCAGATGTGGAGGCTACATTGTCATCCCTATAGGTTACCCTCTTCTCAGACCTCAGTCTTGCTCTTTTCTCAATCAGGTTTGCCTCTATATTCACTGCTCCTTTCTGCATGTCTTCCAATGTGGTGTATTCTTTATCCCTAAGCTCATAGGCCATGTCAGCATCAAACCCATCAGGGTACTTTGCTAGGGCCATGCCTTGTGGAGGTTTCATATGTGGAGGGAGAGCATTGTAAATGCTGTTGAATCTAGTGGTGTAATCGTGGACGCTCTCTCCTACGTTCCTCTTAAGGGAAATTTAGTTTGCTAGGAGCTGGCGAGGGTTTGCTCTAACATCCCATTTGTCGACGAAATTCTGATATAGAGTAGGGAGATCTTGGATACTACCCGCAGGTAGGCTTTTAAACCATTTCTTTACATCACCCCCCAGGCTTTGGGAAAAAATTCTCATTTTGATTGTTTCATCATCAATTTCCATATAATCAAAAGAATCCTCCATCTTATCTACATGTTGCTGAGCTGTGATGGATTCTTTAGCAGTGAAGTGTGGAATTTTTTATTGATAATCATTGGGTAAGGGTAACAAGGGTTGAGGCAAAACTAAAGGTGCATACCAAGCTACCATGATAATGTTCTGATGGGGTAAAGGGTTGGCTTGAGCAGCTGGTATTTGGATGACAGGGATATTAGGACCAACAGAAGTCTGTTGAGAATATCTAGGGTGACAGAGCCCTAAGTTTTGAATGAAGTGGATATCAGGTGGTGTGGATGGAAGGGTCCCTCTGTCCCTAGTATGAGGGTCTAGCTGGTCTAAAGTACTGAATGACCTAGTTCTGGGTAATCTGTTAGGAGGGTCTAGGTCAGGGAGAAAATGTGATAGAGCTATTAAGTCTTCTGGTGCAGAATTAGCTCTATGAATGTGACTGGAAATAGTTGGTCTTTTGGGTGTAGGAGCTCCCTTGAGGATACTCTCCGGATTTTCAACTATTTCGGGTGGATCTGGGTTGGGATAAGCTCTTGTGTGAATGGTTCTAAAAGCCAGAATGATATTTCTTAGCCAAGCAACTTAACCCTACTTGTTACTTCTACTGAGGTCGATGTTGTCTCGAAGGTTGGTCTCCCAGCAGAGTCTAATGTGAAACCGAGTCAATCAGTAGGCCTACTTATCACCAGTGGAGTCTTCTCGTTTAGGAATAATGGAGTCGCCAGGTGGAGGGTTTATGGGTATGTCTAAGGGGTTACACTGTCCACCACAGTGCTCAGGCACTATCACCTTTTAGGAATCTCCTAAAAAATAGCAAACTCCAACCAGAGATTGACTGGGAGGGCATTTACCAGATATGCCACTTCCGAAGAAGGTGGGATCCGGAGGCTACCTGGCCCTTTCCAGGCTCTGTCTAAGAGTATGATGAACACTCAATAATGGAGATCGATTCAAGAAAGGAGTGACTTACTGCCAACCTAACCAGAGATTGAAGGTTTTCTGAAGTTTATGATAGAGTGAGATGAAAAATATTTATAAATTCCCCAGCAGAGTCGCCATTATGTTGGGGTTCCCATGTTTTGGCCAGGTTGACAAGACCAAAAGATGAGACAACATAGAACCACTTTCAGACCTTAGGATCTAGCCCTCCTAGGTCCAAAGAGGGATCTATCTATGATATTCAAAGGTTTAATGTCTTTGAAGCTCAAATGAAGGTTTTAGGCTAGTTATAGGCACAGGGTTTGTTTGTTTAATTGTTTGTGTTTGGTTGTTGGGAATCAGGAAAGAAGGGTCCAATATGAGACAAGGATGAGTAAAGAGGAGACTAGGAAAAGATAGATAACTCAGGGAACATCAAGGCCATTAGGCAATGGAGTCAAGAAAGGGTTTACTTATGTTCAATGTGCAAGCTTTCAGTTGGGCTAGTCACCTATAGCATTTGGATCTTAAAAGATGACTGATGGAATGGGACATTAAGGACTGAAAATGAGTGAGGGGGAGCCAGCCAATTCTGTCTATAGATCAAGTCAGAGGTCATTTAACTCCAGGCCTGCTTGAAAAAAACTGGAGGCTAGATAAGGGATCTTAGAAAGGCTTAATGAGATGGAAAGATCCTAGTGAGGCAGAGACAGGGTTCTTGACCTCCCATTGTTCTCAACTCATCTCACTAAATCCTAGCAAGAACATCTAAACATAAATTTCATTAATTCATACATTAGAGAGCAGGAAATAACATCCACTACACTGGTTAAATCAATTGAAATCAATATTCAGACACACATGTAAGCAAAAAACATAAAGGCTGGGAGAGCAGCAACATAAGCTACCTATCAAGGGTAAATATTATGCCAAACTTTTGATGCGAGCCTGAAGAAACGTAATGAAGTGAAAGCAAGTCAATCACAAATACAGGGAAGGGAAAACATCACCAGCTGCTTTAGATTAGGATCCAAAGAAATGTGCTTGTCATATTTAAAAACAACACCAATCAGATACATCATTGCCCACAGCTTGAACATTCAGTCTGAATACATCAAATCTTAGCCTATCTTACAATATTACACAGAGGACTTGCCACGAGAGGGAAAACCTTGCATTTCTTTGATATCTTATCAACAACCTTTACAACAATTTCCTTCTGTGTTTTATAGTAGATGATGAACAGAAGGTCAACTGAGGTGGTCGGTTAACACTAAATATAACATTAAACACAAAATGAATGCAGGGCCGAAACCCATTCTGTTTGATTGCTGTGTATTTAATCTCTGTCACCTCCCTTGTGAAGGGTGACCTTCTCTGAACATGATCTTGACATATTTTGGCTGTAGTGCTCCTGGTGCTTTGATCAAAATAAAATAAACTACTGAGAAGTCTACCGTATAAATGCTCTGGTGGTTTTGAACTGCTGTTAGGGTGGAAATTCCTTCAGGGACATTGTGCATAATAAAAGCTGTATGGGCGCCCTGTACTTGACGAAGAAAAACATTCTGCTAATGAATAAACCCTGATGTTACATTTTACTGCGCACAGGATCCTTCTGATTGATCCTCAGGGTCTTCAAGCTGGTGCTTTGCCTCTTAAACTACTGGTTTAAGGCTCTAGATATTCATTAGGGTGCCTTAATATCCTTTTCTCTGTACTGCAACACTCTGCCGCTCCATTTCTTCTTCTGACAGGTTAGCTCGGGTTTTAATGGCGCTGGGAGATTTTCTACCGAGTCTAAACCCTGTTCTCTTAAATGATCGTCTTATCTTCACCTTCCCGAGTCGTTTTTTATAAATTACACCTCTACAAATGATCTTTTTTGACTCTCGATGTCCTTGTCACAGAGACACGCACCATGGCGGCCATTATTTCTTAATAACCCTACAAAATACACAAACAAGTTAAGGGAACCATGAATGGGGTGGCGGATGATGTGGAGGGGGAGAAAGGTCATGCAGACGGTGACATGGCGGAGAGAAATGCAAAGGAACAACGGAGATCCGCTCTGGTGGAGATGGCATTCTGCAGAACGAACGAATGAAAAACCTTAAAAATCATGAAACCAAAACGATATGTGTGATGGAATGGTCTGGCGTATGATGAATCCACATGGAGATGACGTGGTGAGTGGACCCAAGGGGGGGTGGTCAACGGAAGGTGAACAAATCTGAACCGTTGATCATGACAGAGATCAACGGCAATGGACAGGACATGACATGGGTTAAGCGGCGTGCAACTCTGGCGAACGATGGCCGTCGGATGAGGCACGCAAGATCTGACGGCTTGTATTCATTTCGCTGCGTGACTCTGGTCGAAAGATAATGCGTGGGGAGAAAGTGGTTTTGCCATCGTACAGGGGACACGCGGCGGATGGCTAGTGGAATCACTGGACAATGAGGGAAATCCGCCCACCGTGCATGAGTGGTGCGAAATGAACCGTGCGGTTTTGGAACAGTGGAAGCGGGGACCACAGGGCTGGGAGGCTCCGGACCGTTAGATCAATCGTGAAATGGACGGCAATGGCACGGTGTAGGAGGTGAGTGGGAAACACATGGAGCTACGGATTAAATGGTGGCCATCTGATCTGTCAAGATCGACGGTCGAGGACGCGCCCGAAAAACCCATCGGACCAGCGCCTTCAGGGTTAGTGCTTTGGTCATGGCACAAGGTTTCATGGAGGAATGGGGTACGGGGCCAGTGGAGAAGGGGGCTTAGGCCTATTATATGATCCGAAGTGGGTTTTTAAGCCATTTTCAATGAAATTTATGATTTTTGGCCCATTTCCAAAGTGTTTTAAGGCTAGCCAAGGGCAACGATAAGAGGATGAAGGGGATTAATAGGGAGAAAATAGGGGGGAACAAAGGTATTTTGACAGAAGGAGGAAAAGGGGGAGAAAGGGGCAATTTGCAGGGGTACAAGGGGAGACAGTAGGCTTTTTAGGAATGGATCAGTAGATAGGATTTGTATTCGGCATAGCACTTAGAGACTTCAAGGAGGATGGTTTTTTAGGGGAAAGGCATTCCTTGAAGTCTCCACAATAATCTAGCCCCCAGCTTGCTTGTCAAGAATTCCATAGGGGGGCTAACACTTTCAACTTCCCTTTCTTCTTCTTGAACAACATAGTTTTGTTGAAAGGGAGGGCTAATCTGTTGGTCATTGTCTCTTTTCCTATCTTGATTAGGGTCTCTTCTGAAATTTGGGTTTCTATTTCTGTTTTGGGGGTTGTTTTGGTTTTCTCTAGGAGGCACTCTATCATTTAGATTTAAATTTTCAAGCATCCTCTCCATTACCCTTACTAAGTTGTCAATTTTGGCATCGGATGATGAGGTTGATGCCATTGTTTCATCCTTGTATGTAACTCTTTTTTTTGCTTTCAACCTAGCTCTTTTCTCAATCATATTTGCTTCTACACTTAAGGCTCCCCTCTGCATATATTATAAAGTTGAGGGGTCTCTTTCTCATAGTTGGTAGGCCATTTCAGGATCAAAATCCTCTAGGAATTTAGCTAAGACTAGGCCTAGTGGAGGTTTCATGTCTGGGGGAAGCGCATTGTAAACACTATTGAATCTAATGCAATAGTATTGGACACTTTCTCCAATGTTTCTTTTGAGGTTGGTCTATTTGGAAAGGATTTGGAGAGGGTTCTTCCTAATTTTCCATTTGTTTATGAATGTTTGATATAAAGAAGGGAGATCATTTATGCTATTAGGAGTTTAGCTTTTAAACCGTTTCTTGGCTTCTCGTCCTAAAATTTGGGCAAAGATTCTCATCTTAATAGTCTCTTCTTCTATTTCCATGTAATCAAAAGCATCATTCATTTTATCTACATGTTGTTGAGTAGTATTAGGTTCATTTCCAGTGAAATTGGGAATTTTGTATTGGTAATCATTGGGTAAAGGAACCAGAGGTTGTGGTAATACTAGTGGAACATACCATGCTATCATGATAGGAAATAATGGGGGATTTACAAGAAGTGGATTAAAAAGAGGGAAAGTGAGCTAAAATGGAGTGTTTTGAACAGTGGATGTGTGGATAGGAGTAGAAGAAACATTTGTGCCAACAAACTGATGATGACCAGATCTATTAAGGAAGGAGATGAAATGATGGAGAAGTTGAGAATCAGGTGGAGTAGAAGGTGAGGCTTCTCTGCTAAAGCTCTACTGCAAATCTATGGTTTCAAATTCAGCTTGGTTTAAATCACTTTGAGACTTATTTCTGAATAGGTTCTTTGTATGAGGTAAGTGAAAGTGAGGATCTTTCAAGACTGTAAGATTTTCAGGGACAGATCTTATTCTTGGGATGGTTCTATCAATAGTTTATTTTCTAGATCTAGAAGTTTGCCACAAAAGATTTTCTGGATTTTCAACTATGGTAGGAGGGTTAGGATCTGGATGGGATCTAGTATTGACCCTATGTGAAGCCAAATTTTAGTCTCCAAAATTTAGAGAGGCTGAGGTTTTTAGGACTGTTTTTCAAGATTTTTCCTCTCACAGTGATTTCTATAATAGGGGAATAGGTTTCTAAACTTCCTCAAGGCTGGTTAACATAGTTTTAAGGAAATCTGGAGATCTAGAGGAGTAATAGGCCTACTGGGGCTAGTGGAGTTGCCAGGTGGAAATTTTTATCTTTTTTGAAGGTAAAATGTTTTATGGTCCACCACCAATGATTTATCTTAGAACCAATCTGAAATGTTTTTGGGTTTTTCTGAGTTTTTATATGGTTCTATGGTTTGTAAGAGTGTCTTATACTTAATTCAACACTTAGCTAAGGTGGTGAAACAAACAGACTCTACTCTATGGCTTTATCAGCTGATTTCTTCAACGTTTGATAAGGGTCTCTTAGAATCCTAAGGGTTACTTAGATTTCCACTGATTCAGACAGGTCCTATCATGATTAACATTATGCTTGAAGAAGCTATAGTTCACTTGAATGAATACTGAGTGTCTTGTTTAGGGACTTTTACTCATAAAGGGTCCCACTGTGATCGCCAGTATGTTGGAGTGGCGATGAGGTTTCATATTCTCTGGATATTCTGTTATATAAGGACTTTTGAATGCTTAAGGATGTGTAGGTATTGGTATTTACTCAGATAGTTCCCATCGTGATCGCTAGAATGTTGGGGTCCTGTGATTTGGAAGATTGGCATAACAAGTGACAAGGAAACATCAAAACCAGTCTTTAGAGCTCTAGGACCTAGCCTTACTAGTCTCAAAGAGGGATCTCTCAATTATTTGCAATGATGTGAGCTTGTTTGCTTGTAAGGGTCGATTTTCGGCTAGTTATGAAGCATGAGTTGTTTGATTGTTTAGTTGGGAATGATGATCTAGGCAGCATAGATAGAACAGAGAAATCTCTAAATCATTGGGCAATGGAGTCAAGTGGAAGTTGTAACAAGTTTGTAAAGGGATTAGGGTTATCAAAGGTAAAATATAACTTGTGTTGAGGAGGTAAATCCCCTCTGCGGACAGAGGCGATCCCTACTAGCCCAGCAGGGGTCTAGCAACAAACAAACAATGCTATGACGCAAGCTCCTAGTTACGAAATGAAAGACTTGGGATAAGAGCCTACCTGGATTCCAACGCTAGATCCGAAGAAGAAGATGTCCCCGTCCTTCAGCCCTGGCAGATCACAATCCTTCCACGATCTCCGTGGATGAACACCTGCACGCAGAAGAAACGAACAGATACATGCATAGGAACCAGCATACGTAACTAAACATCGGTCAAAAAAGATATTACTCGCATTAACATGATAGAAAAAGGAGTGGAACCATAATCATAGTCATCTATTAAAGTGATAAACGAATAGAAGTTACAACCAAGTTCTGACGTCGCAGCTTCCTTCGAACGGGTCTCCGGTTGTCCACGTCTCGCAAAGCTCGCCAAGGAAAGGGAAACCTCTCCAGAGTCTCGTAACAATGGTCTCCTCGCTTGAATGGGCCTTAAGGGAAAGAAGGGATTCTTTACAGCACAAAGGCGCTTGGGAATAGGGAGATGCAAAGCTTCAGCACTTCAAGACTATCAGCCTTTCAGCCTTTCAGCCCTTCAGCCCCTTCATCAATGGATGAAGGCTATATTTATAGAGGAGAGGATGAGGTTGGGATCCCTACAATAGTGGAAGGGAGGCCTTATCCTTTGGGAGGTTCCCCATATGGTTGAAACAAGAGACCAAAGGAGGAAGGCCGTGGTTATCCAGGCGAAACCACTCCTGATGACTCATCCACGAAGTTGTTGTAATCGAAACTTCGCCTCTTTTTTAAAAAACTTTCCATAAACAGAGTGGCGCGGGTACAACACTGGGACAGAGCGCCAATTGGCGCGGGCTCAGTGTTAATTTTCCCCCATTGGCGCGAGTACATAACGGACTACCAGCGCCAATGCAAAAACATGTGTTTTTAGGGGTCTGTTCAGGAAATGATAAACAGGAGAAATGTTGTCCTCATGGAAAGGGATGCAATGAAGGTATTTTCAAGGCTGGACATTGCTCACAGGTCACATAATGGGTCCTCCATTGTGTGGGATGGGGAATGGTAGGGACGGTGACAAATTACTGTGTAACAACTTGGCTAGTGGATCTTCAAGGTCTTGCAGGTGGAATGAAATGGACATCAAGGATTTAGAGTGAAAAGTAGAACTAAGGGCAATTAAGAATCCTTAATTATATGTACTTCTCAAAAAAGGGACTTGAAACATTATCTAAACATGAAGAAGCATTCAATAGATAGGGCTAACCAAAAATTCTACAAATCACACTTCAGCAAATAACAATTTCAAGACAAACTTTTCAAATGAAATCTAGGAGTCGAGGAATGCTCTATTTCATCCAAATATTTCACTTTCAAGGATAAGAAAACATTCAAGATTCACAAATAACTGCATTCATAGAAGAGGTAACTCCTAGACATATTTTATTATAGCTATAAATACTTTCAAAACACTTATCTCAGCAAGAACAAAGGGTATGATCAAAACAGACCTCTTTGGCAGACTGTAAACAATGGTACTTTAAAGGAAGAGTTCAGAAACAGTTTTTAAGTAGCAGCAAGTAAGTAGGGAAAACCATAAATAATTCTTGAGGCAAACTGTATTGAACTATTTAAGAAGTAAACAAGAATAAGGGCTCTAGAGAGGAATTAAGAATTCTCTAGAATATCTTAGCAGCAGAAAAAACGAAGATAGTGAAGAGTAAACAGAACTAAGGTGCTTTCAAAAGACATTTCTTAGTCTAAAATTTTTACACTACTGCAACAGAGAATGGTGAAACATAATGGAATAGGAAATAACAATAATATATTTAGAATACTTCACCAACAACCAAGCTCAGGGATCCAATGACAGAGCTTTCCCCATCAACAAATAGGTGAAAACATCCATTGGTTCCAGAACATCAATTTTCTTTCAACTTTAGCAGAACTATGTATTAATTCAAAGATTCATCAAATGCCCACTTTAAAATGAGTTCCAATGCAATATTTATGCTGCAAATGAGGAGGTGAAACTCTTCTAGTGTTCAAAATGTTATTAATTACAGAGTAAATGCATTCCTAGCCTTCAAAACCACGCAGGGCATAAGGTAAGAATATCTGCAGCTACTTCTCTCTTAAATAACTTTTTCTTAATTTCTGAGATAAAGATAGCTGGAAAAGATTGACATTAAGGCTTTATCCTATCTTTACAATAACTGCTCTGACAGTTTTGCATATATTCTTTAGTGTAATAACTGTCGATTTTCCCTTTGAGATAGAAGGTAGGCCATAGGTGGCTTTCAGATATTCTGAGTAAATAATTGCTTCCTTTTGATGTATCCGAGGCTTTTTAGCCCGAATTTCCTTAATTTAATCATTTAAACTATGTTTTTAACCTTTAAACTATGGGATTAAGTCTTTTAATCTTCATGCTTTTGACTTCAATCCTTTCTCTTTATTCCTTTGGATCTTCACTGCTTTGTTCGATTTGATGTACAGGTGGCTTGCGCTGGAGGGTTTTGTTGTGTAACCAATGCTCATGAAACAATTGGTTAAAACATGGAAATTAACCCTTTATGTCTCTTTTTTCCTTTGAATTTGGCCACAGAGGATCATCACCCTCGGCCTTTGTCACTTTTTTTTACTGTGGGATGGATTTTATGATTACCGCCATTAAACCTACAACAAACATCAAACTTTTAATAAAAAACCTGTGAATTGGATAAACTACTATACAGAGGCTCGAGGTGAAGGCAGAAGAGATGTGCAGAGGAGGATGAATGCATTGATGGAGGATTCCATGACAGAAAAGAAAAGAACCAGGGTTTAAATTTACTTTCGGCGCAAAGATTAAGCATTAGTGGTTTGGCGGAAAACTGGAGGCGGTTTTCAAACGGGGCCGGGGTGCTTTATGGTTTTACATAGGGTGGACGCAATACGTGTCAGACGATGCTGCATGTCCACTAAAAACCACCTTTTTCATGTTGAAAATGGGGTTTAAGCAGTTATGGAGAAACATGTGTGAAGATGAATGTGGGCCATTAGATCTTGGGGATCCGGATCAATGGTGGAGAGGGAGCGCGATGGCACAACATGCTTGGCAGTGGGACTAGTGGATGACGTCATAGAGGGGGGACTGGGGGTATGGAGGAAAATCTCTGGGTGTGCCTCCGCAGAAAACCTCTGCCGTAGATCTGAGATCTTCCATAGTTAAAAGAGTCAACTGTGGGGGCACTGGGGAGTATGGGCCACTTTGGTCGGATGCCCCCATAATGAACCTGTGCTGTAGATCTGGGTTAAAAGGATGGTCCAGATTGAATCAAGACCTTGAAAATCGGGGAACAATGATGTGTGGGGTAAAGGAGGAAATAGCGGGAGCCGTCGGATCTGGGAGCAAATCGACGGTTGGGATTAAATCGGAGGATCAGAGATAAAAGATGGTGGATGAGGGGTCAGGGGGATGGCGAAATTTTGATGAAGTGAGGGCCATTAGATCTTGAGGATCAACGGCGGAGATTAAATTGGAGGAAAGGGAGCAGGGTAAAATCAGAAGCGCGCTGGCCGTTAGATCAAGATGATCAACATAGGAGGATGCATCAGGGAATCTCGCAAGGGCATGAATGGTGCGAGGGTAGGGGTGAAAGCGAATGTGCGATGAAGTGATGACCATCCGATCAGGGGGATCGACAGTCTAGATGAAATCAGAGAATGGCCGAAAGAAGGGGCTTGGACAAGAGGAAAGCAAAATTGCGATAGCTGATTACCGATGGGAAGGAGCGCAGACCATTGGATCTGGGAGAGATCAACGACTAGGATTCCATCGGTGGGGGATGATCATCGGCAGAGAAGGGAAGGCGGAAGGGAAAGGGAAAATCCCGATACGATGCACCGATGCGATGGCCATCGGATCTTGGGGAATGTACGGTCCAGATCTTATCGGAGGATCGACCATCGGTGAAACAGAAAACTTGGAAGCGGGAACATGGAAAGAGTGACATGCAATCACTGATGGGCTTAGCGCTTAGTCATAGGACTGGGTCTTATGGCAGAGAAAGGTTCTAGGGCTTAAGTGGAAGGCACTTAAAGCCCTATGTATAAAAATGGGCGAAAAGGATTAAAAACAAAGGTTTTTAAGCTTTTTGAGGGGTTTTGATAGAGTTAAAAAGGGGTTTAAAACCAAATAAAGAGGGTTTATAACTTTTAAAATGGGATTTTGAGGAAGTGAAGGATAATTGAGGGGAAAATGAGGGGAAAATGGGAGGAAATGAAGGACACATTTTGAAATGGAGAAATGATGAGAATTACGAGTTTGAAGGCAGTTTTCTTTGTGAATCAGCAGGGCTACTTGGAATAGATGAAGATTTTTCTGTGAAATGAATTCTTGGGGATAATGAACACAATGAGGTTTCAAGAACTCACAATATTTTCACAAAATGTTGTTTCTTGCAAACTTAAAAGGATATTTAGCCATCATTAGGTATAACAAAAATTATAGATGGATAACACACTGAGTGACCCGTTCGTCCTTCCAACACGTCTGGAAATCTACAAGCCTTGCGAGCCACTCCTAAAGCTTGGTCGCAAATTTAGTAGACCTCTATAAAAATGTACTTATTATTCCACTTTTCTACTGTCATATTTGCGCTGCGATTTTCTTTTACTGCAAATTCCTGAACCTATTTTTCAAACCACTCTTCAATTTCTTTTTTTTTTCAGGTCTCTATTTTTCTTTTGGCATTACCTGATCCCTCTCTCAAAATGCTCCCAGTCCTGGCAACAGAACCATTTTTTGGTTTGAGGTTTCCTGACCCAGGTTCGGAGGTTAAGGTTTTCTAACAAACCCCTATACTACTGGCCCTTTCGGCAATGACCTACTTGCACAGACCCATAGGGGCTCCACTCAATGAACCTTTAACATATCACGTGAGATCATAGGATAGTAAAAAATACCCTTAATTTGAGTATAAATTGGAAAATACCTCTCAAAAGCACATTATTTAACCCCATACCAATATAAATCCAATACTCCTTCCTATCTTAAAAAACCCGTACATTCACTATATATTGTAAGTATCTATTTTTTCATTAACATTTTTTATACCCCTTTATATTTTTTTATTAACTTTGAGCTAAATTTTTTATACATGCCAATATAAAACCCTCCACCCCCTATATATCCCCAAATATATTATGTCATTTTTTCCTCATTATATATCCCCCAATGTGAGCCCACGTGATATGGTATTGCTCCCATAGTGAAACCCCTATGCGCAAGCCAAAGTCTCACCCGAAGCAGTATGGGAGGGTGTTGGAACTAGGTTTTCACATCATGAGAGAGAGAGTAGGTAAGTCAAGTAGATCTGCATTCACAGCTTATCAGGTTCGCACAATACAGATCTATTCGTAGGTTTGTTAATAGTATAATCCACACTATAATAGAGCTCCAGATCTAGTCAATACCTTCACATCCACGTGTGTATTAGCAGTTATCAGTACATAATATCATAACACATCATTAATAGATTACAGATACAACATAACATAGCCAAATTCATAGCATAACATGTAACAGATAACACAACTGTATTCTTAGTTCTATCAAATCCAATAACACAGAGCTACTTTAACTATATCTGCATATATTAGCATCAAAACCTAGTACAATCCAAACACAGCCTACGCACACAGCCAACAGGGTCCACATATAGTAGGACCGAGGATCTCCGTGCACACAGCCAGCAGGATTCCTTACCCAAATGACCCAAAAAAAGATCTAACAATTCGCACTTAGCATCAGACTTAATTCTTGCTTACCTTAAGACTCAAAATGTTCATCTATTTATATTGACTTAGCCTACACTTCCAATGGTCCGCAAACTGTGGTTTGCAGATTGTTGGTCTACCCTTGACCCATTGCAATGCATTTGAGGCTTTGACCCACGCCAAAACCCCTACATTAGACTAAATAAGACCAAAAATATACAAAATTGTACAAAATTTGAAGCTTTTAGGGGACCTTGTTCCAACGCAAATTAAAAGAAATGCATTTCGTGCGCCTAAACAATAAGTTGTAATTTTTTCGAAATCTGATGGATGGTGCGGGGGTGGGAGTGGTGTGGGGGAAGGGGTGACATGTTAGGGGCACTGGCCCACTTTAATAGCAATCGGGGAGATGGTAAAAAGTGGAGGAGAAACAATGCTATAGTTGTGAAAGAAGGTAAAGTAGATAAATGAAGCGAAAAGGCAGAAAAGGTAAGGTTTAGTGATTTTCAAGGGAAATGGAATGAAAGGGAGTGAGACAGGTGTTTGGGTCCCACCTCCATCACACATCACACTTCGAAATTTTTAAATTTCACCCTTTGCACCTATCTTGCAACACTTGTTCTCTACAACTGCAATTTTAATCTTCGCCATATACCAATGCTTGGATCAACAGTCCTCACTGTTCCCTTTGTTGTGGTTTGGAAACCTTGTCTCTTTGGTTGCGCCTCATAATTTATTATTTGTTCATGGAACACTTTCCCCACGTTCATGACTAGACCTGCTTTAGCATTCATGACTTGACCTAAAGGCATGCATGAATTGACCCAACCTCATTCAGGACATTGTCATTATTGTTTTTGTCTTAACGGTTTCTCTACTGCCTTTGTCTTCACTAATGGTAACTACTTCTCTACCTCTGCCCTATGATTTCATTATAGGGACCACTTCTCCATGTGATGTGTAGTCACAGGCCAAAATTGGCTCCATCTGGGGACAAGGTGTTGTTTTAAGTGTGTTGATAACCTGCAGACCTGAATGCCTATGCCTTATTGGGCTCATGGAGTCACAAACGCATACTGTAATGCTGAATTGAAACTACCACTGAGCTGTGCACTTCCAACTGTATAAAAAAAAAATCCCTGCCATATGTTGAAAATCTTAAATGTTGAAATCCAAACTATGCTGAAACTGGAAACTGAAACACACTTGAACTGAAAACTGCAAAGCAATCTGAAACTAAACTAGAAAAATGCTCATAGTACTGAGCTTATTGGCACTCCTACCTACACCTAGTCTGATAAAAAATTACCCCATTAAATAATAATCAGACTTCCAATGTAACCAATCAAGCAAATGAGTGCTCAACTGAAATTGGCATCCCATTCCTATAGGTAGAGAAATGGGTTCAAAACATGGCAACTTATCTCTCCCACTGAATTTCATAGCTCCATTGATGAACCTGGAAAATTACCCCTTCACTTATGGCCGCAATATACTACCCAAAGGATCATGGTAAACATGCAACATGAGTTTTTCTAGAGGATTTGTAACAAGAAAACAAACCTCATTCCAAACTGCTACTTTGATTGTGCATTGCCACTTATTTTCTTCAAACAGATCGGATGACTCTTGTTTCTTCTCCTTTTCCATTATAATCAACTGTTATGTGTGCTCTTCATATTTTCCTTTGTCATACAAAGGCTTGCAGAGGAGTTTCAAACTCTTGGTCATCTCAGGTAAATGATCTTGACTAATAACAATATATTGTGTTTCCTCAAAACCCCATGAATAAATTAACGATGAAGAACTTTTATGATGTTCTTCAAGATCTGCACACTCAGAAGGAATATTTTAGTGATCTTCAATTAGAAAACATGATTGGTATTACTTTGGTGAAATCTCTTGGCATTCATTGGGCACACTTGATTTTTGTTCAATCTCTGAATACAACACTATTGGCTGAAGGCATTCTTGTGGATCTAGAAAATTAAGCTCTGCTGCCCCTGCTTCTAGATCACCAGACTGTTGTTGATTTTTAGTGTTTTTCTCTAGGAAATACTCCAGCTCTTCTCCTTCATGGATGGTAATCTCACCTCTCTCTTCTTCAGAATAGGCGAGGGATTGGTTTTCCACATGCAGTCCAAGAACCACCATGGACCGTTCTTCTTGGATATTAAAGGGACTGGGATGTTTTTTTTAATGGCTTCTTTGAACAGATCTTCAGGAGGGTCAGGTGGCTTCAAGGGTATAAATGAGGGCTTCTTATCTTCGGGTGGATCAGCTTATTTCTTTGTGGAAGAGGATGTAGTGGCCATATGAGGGGTTGATTCTTCTAACAACTTATTCCCTTTACTAGCAAGACTAGGAAGGGTTTTTTCTCTTGATATTAATTATTCATTTTTTTTCTTTCCCTCGGGTTATCTTTCTGGAAGACTGAAGATCATACTTCCCGTGGAGTTGAGCTTGCATGAAATCCACGAACTTCCTGTAGTACTTGTCAATATATTGATCTTCCAAAGGAACTTCCCTCTCCTCTTGCTCCCCCTGCAAGGTAAGTTCGCCCTCCTCATTATCAGAGTAGGTGAGGAATTGATCTTCTTGGCTCTCTGAGGCTTCCTCAGTATATTGCAATAGCTACATAGGGGGCCTTCGATATTTAGGATTAGATCCCTGGTTAGGAATCATTTGGTTAGAATGAGGAGGGGAAATCTTGGCCTCAGATTCAAGCTTAACCAGCTTATTTGAGAGGTTATTTTTATATTTCAATTTGGGCACCATTCCCAATGACCTGGTTAAACTAGACATCATCCTCAGAATCGATGAATAGGGTCTATCATCCCCTATCATTTCAGTTGCTACATGCCCTAAGAAAAAGAACAAGAACAAATCAAACATGACTTCCATTGCAAGGTTTTCAAGATTTTAAGTACATGTTTTATCACCTATGAGCTCACCAACGCAGTCTCTCAAGGGACTAATTGCTTTACATATGCAGCTACCTCCATTCAAGGGTGCTATGAAAAGCACATCTTGACACTCAAGGGTGCATTGTTCAATTGGGAGCGAAATTCTCATTGTTTTAGAACCTCCACATGGTTAGTGCCTTCTAGAAGAGTGCATATGTGTTAAACTTCGAATCCATGTGTCCATTCAACACCTCTGAGCTAGGAAACATGTCTTGCATATTATTAGAAATTCATTGATTATGAAACTAGCTTAAGCTCATCTATATATTGAGCACAGATCCTAGTGCTTGAGAAGGAAGAAATTTAGTAGAGAAATGTAGTTGGAATCTCAATTGAGGGTTTGATTTGAGTGATATGCTACTAGAGATATGTTCATTGTGATGAGGCCAGGATGATACTAGAGTTGGTGACATCAAATCAATCACTGGTTGTAACCTCCCCTTCTATCCATTAATAAATATTTATGCTTAATTTCCCACATATGTATATGTATAAGCTTTTTTCT
Organism: Pinus albicaulis; assembly: GCA_034641835.2. Classification (NCBI taxonomy): domain Eukaryota; kingdom Viridiplantae; phylum Streptophyta; class Pinopsida; order Pinales; family Pinaceae; genus Pinus; species Pinus albicaulis. The sequence goes on along the minus strand of CM076583.1, from coordinate 1,265,057,894 downwards.
TTCATATTATGGATTCTTATTTGATGTGTATGTTTCATGTTTCATTGATTTAACTGATTAAAGTGAATATCCATCTGTATATTGAAATATCTTTGATGTTTAGGGTTTATACTTGTAGGAACTATTCTGGTGATCAAGCTTGGATTGGAAGCTAGATCAAGAGCGACAAAAGGAGAATACGAAGAGCTTGGAATCCAAGTTTCCCAATCTTTCTGTGTGTCTATTTACTACGAGGAAAAGTATCTGCAAATTCTTTGACCTATTGTTATAAATGAATTACACCACATTTAGGGAATGTGTTTTATCCGTAATCCATAATTCCACATAATAAATTGGTGACTTCGTTGGGGAGTTTACCATCATCCTTTGTGTATTTTTCCTCTTCTTATCCACCCAGTATCACCTACTCAATTATTATGCTTTTGAAACAAACAAAAATGCATTAGAAGTGTGTCAGTAGCTTGAGTTTTTTATACTCTGCTACGCCCAACACATTATTGGTCAAGACACAGTTCTTTGCATATCACTATCTACCACTCAGGCATACTTTGCAATGCACTATCTCCCCTTAGAGACTGTGTTTCCCCCTAAGCCAACCAAATTCCCTTTGAATTTTTCCTTGCCTTCACTTTCAGCCTTTTGTTTGTTGTGTTTTCAACTATCTAATGCCTCACAGAGACCAATGAATTTACTTGAATCTTCCTCCTTTGAAAAGTAAGTTTGTTCAATGTCTCTTTAAGTGTTTTTCTTTATCTTTGAAAAGTCAAATTCAAAGTATTTTATTTCTGCATTAAATCCATTTGTTTTCGTAAAGTAAATTTTCGTTAAATTATTCATTTCCTGTAGGAAAAATTGTAGTTCCATTCTTCATTTTTCCTAAAAGAGAAATTGTTTTTAAATTCATCGTTTCTCAAAGAAGAAAGCATTTGTTTTTTGTTGATTTGATGCATATAGTTTCCTTTTTTCATTCACATTGAGACTGAAAAGAAAAACCTAAATTTTCATCTAGTGGATTGTTTGTTTTGCATACGAACAAATTAGGAAAGCTTCATATTAGTTTGTGATATTGTTGTTTGCTCTAAAAAATTATTTCTCTTTCCCTTTAGTAGCTAAGATTTTCATTGAAAAAGCTAAAAGTGAAAAGTTTGCTTATCATTTTAGTTTGCATTTTAGGAATTTCCATCACATCATCATTGTGAACTTTGAAAGGAAAATTGATAGACAAGATCAACTTAAAATTTACATCAATTTACCTAAAAAATCATTGGAACCATAACGATAACATTTAGAAGGTCTAGGCTAGAGACGTGTTCTGGCATCGTAAAACATAGAAGATGTCATTAATTGTCTACGATACATTTTGAGTGTGATACCTCACTCCATGTATGTAAGTATATTGTATCTCATCCATGTACCTTCAGGTATATCGGGCGGTGTTACAATACGAAAAGTATAATGGGGTGCTCTCATTTTGCGGTTTCGCATTAGACAACACTAATACGGACTTGGGCCTCCATGTACCTTCGGGTATATTTGTGAGGATATCTTTAGGTTGCTATCCATCCATAGTGAACCGAGTCGGCTGCCTTGTAAATTGTGTACACCGAACACAACATTTGAGGAGATTGTCTACCCATACTTCTTGGTTGGCTTGGAGGTATTCTGCAGTTCACAGTTTCTTTGTAAACCTTTTGCCTAGAATTACCCTTTTATTTTTTTTATTTTTTTTTGGTTAGAAAATAAATCAGTCATCGTGGAAGAATAAAATCCCTTTCTTCTTGATTCGCGTAGACTTGCATTGAAACCACCTTTACCACTCGAAGTCACTTCTAGTAGACAAAGATGGCATCTCTCTACCCAAACTATTACCATAAGTACCTCTGGTAAAGCATCATATTCACATATACCAGAGTCAAGACAACTTGTTTCTACAAATCTTGGTTTATCTACTGTTGCCGAGATGGAGTCCTCATAGCTACCCATGGTCACGATCCATAAAATCAGAGAGACCATACCTTTCGAACCTGATGTTGTTCAACTAGAAGTTGAGCTGGATCCCATCGTGCTTTAGGGGAAACTGTTATTGGTAAAAATGGACATAATCCCCAGGACCAATGAAATAGGGTCTATCATTTGCTTATATTTCAGTTTCTCTATGCCCTGAGTGGAGAAAATCTTGACCCCGAAGTCGAACAACTCAAAGTTGTTCATGTATTGGTCACTCCTCAATCTATTGTAGCACAGTAAACCACCTGAAATATACTTCAGTCCTGACTGCGAATTTCTTCCACCTGGTTTGATTTCGATTGAAGAAATACCACAAGACGAGACACCTTTAACTCCAACTCATTTTCGATAGGAGCTTTACATGTACGAGTCTTTTCCTCAATCACCTTCCTCTACTTTTTTTGATCCTATTTCACTTCGAGTTCCTGTAGATTTTATAGGGTATACACTACGTTTTGTACATTGACTTCACCCATGTCATCATCTCAAATCCTATTTGGTTCCTCCCTTGTGAGTACTGAACAGATTGATCCTTTATTCATATCTTTGGTGCAATGTCAAGTTGGTCCCATCATTTATTCTCCTTGGTGGCTGGTGATTTCATAGAAATTACCCTCTGAAATTCCAACATTCAATGAAAACCCTAGAGAAGACTCATCAATGCATGTTATAACTTATCATTTGTGGTGCTTGTTATTGCTTTAATAATTCCCAAAGTTGTGAGATTTTGATTTTATAGTTTAAAGAATATTAGAGGTAACCACAAACCTACTTTCAAGCTTTAGGATCTAGCCTTCCTAAGGCTAAGAGATGGCTCTCTCTATAAGATTTAACTATTTTTTATAATATGATTTTAGGCTAGTTATATAGGGAAAATTGGTTTTGGGGTTTTGAATTTTTTTGGTGAGAAATCACTTAATGAGATGGATAGTTGTGAATCTGTAATCCATTGGGCAGATGGAGTCAATGTGTTAAGAAAAAAGATCAATATCAATGTCTAAAGTCAAATTTTCACAGGGCAAGATAGGAGAGTCACTAAAGATCTTCAAAGGATGACTGGTGAAGTGGCTTTAATCGGGATAAAGAGAAATTAAGAATTTTTTGATCTAGATAAGGAGTGAAAAGTTATGGGTCAATCAAAATTAGGTAGAAATTAAGGGCTCCCTATTCTGGATATCAACATAAAACATTTAAATGAAAACCAGTCAATAGCAGAGTACTTTTAACAAATTCTGATATAACAATTCCTGATTTCACATTAAAATTTAGAGCACATTTATGAATGGATGAAAAGCATAAGAAAATTGACAGATAACAGTAGAAAATGCTTCACTTTAGTGGCCCAACACATTAATCTAGTAATATGATGCTTTATTCCTTGAAATCCGATCTTCTGACTTGAGCTTTCTTACAAAAACCCTTAGGTTCAGAATGCTCCAACTATAGAAATATTCAGCAATTCATCCACACTAATACTTCAAATGATGAATTATTTATACAAAAATTAATACAAAATATCCTAGAATAGTCTTAGGAATATTTTATGGGAAACAAAATATCTTTTTACAAAAAGATAGTGACAGTTGCCTAACAAATTGCAATCTGTCTTTTGTATTCAAATTAAATAGTAATGTTGTTTGGATTTGGGTGCAGCTGGCTAGTAGAGGTGTCCCTCATGCTGGAAATTGGTATTCAATCTATTTTAGAACTTTATATTTCACCTGATACTCTTTAAAAACTAATACTCTTTATCCTGATACACTTTAACCATGCTAATTTTGACTGCTTTACGACCAAAAAATATGTTTTTACTGTGTAAAAAACATATGGAATAGAAATGAGGTATATCTAGAAACACCTTCAGTAGAGATTTTTACAAGTTGATCATGAATACTATCAGCTATATACTCAGCAAAATTATAAATGACTGTAGGGGGCTGACTAGGCACAAAGATGGACAAAAACCAAGTATAGATTCATCAGTGTGTTCATCAGTGAAGTAACCAAGGATAAAAGACAACATTGAGATAATGTGTCTTGATCCTTCTAGGAATTTGGAGGATGAATATGGAGGATTTAGCTTGGGGATTTTAACATATGAGGGCATGGATGTTTGAAAGATTTGAAATCTTTTAGGAAAATTTAAATCTAGATAAATATTTGTAAGAGCTTCTATAGACAAAGGGAATGCATTTGGCTCTGGTTGTAAATGAAGCATTTGGTTTATGGATTCAGCAGTGATAGTAAATAATACTTCTTTTTCAACATTAACAATTTCTCTTTGATCTGGGGAATAGTGAGCTTGACACAGTCTGATGACCTCAGGGCATTGATGGGTATGGGAAACTACATATTTGGGTAAATTAGACTCTCAAATTTTCACTTCATCTAGCTGATCCAAAGATTTTTCTTAGCTCCAATAGTGGAGCTCAAGAAGATTGAATTCAGTTACTGGATCAGTGATTCTATAGTCTACATCAGCTAAAGGGGTATTCTCAACATCTGCAATGGGAGGTTGTAGTGGATTGTGTTAGCCCCCCTATAAATTTTTGACAAAGCAAAGTAGGGGGCTAAATTGTTTTTGAGCCTTCAAGGAATGCATATCCCCTGAAGACACATCATCCTTGAAGTCTCCTATGCCTTTTCCTTTGATAAATTTCCCTCTGCTAGCTCCCTTTATAAGGTCTCACTGAATGATAAATTTTTCTCAAAAAGGCCTACATTAAACCTTATATCCCTGCATAATGTCCCATTTCATCCCTTCTTCCCTTTGTCAAAACCCCCCTTTTTTGTACCCACAAATCCCTCCCCTTGTCCTCCAAAACCATCCTAAAATCCCCTTTAAGCCTTCCAAATGCACTTTGTGTGGTTTAATTCCCCTTCATCCCCCTATCGTTACCCATTTTGGCTTTTAATTTCATTGAAATGGGCCAAAAATCATGTTTTCTATGTAATTGAGCCTCAGCCCCTTTTGAAATAGTCCCCTGTACATTTCCCCCCACAGAACCCAGCGCTATGAACAAGCGCTAGCCCCAAAGGTACTTTTCGCATTTGTTCATCATGTGCGTTTATAGCCGTTGATCTTCACAGAATGGATGGCGATCGCCGCCCCCCGCAGCCTCTGTCGTTCTTCCCGTTCACCACCCGATCGAGGATCCATCGTTCATTTAAATCGCAATGAACGGTCCGTAATCCCCCGTCTCGGTGGTCCCCACAGCGCACTATTTCAAAACCACCTGGTTTTTATCGCACCACCTTTGGGCGAGGGGCGATATTTTCTGATCGCGGAGCGATTCCATACAGCTTCCGACGCGTGGCACCGGTACGGCTAGAAACCCACCCTCCCATCATGCATTAAATTTTTTCCATGTACACGCAGCGATATGCATATCAACCGTCTGATCCAGAGCCCTCCATCCAACGGTGATCGATCCATGAAGCTACGCATGCGATAGCCCATAGCCGTCATACCCCTGGCCCACTGTCCATCGCCCTCCGATGCATTTTTCACCGTTGATCTCCACCAAGATCGGATGACTCCGATTCATTTGCATGTTCCACCATTGACTGGCCCCATATCGCCACGTCACCCTCTCTAGATGTGTCCATAATATATTCGCCCCCGCCATATATATTTGTTCCAAGGTCGATTTTTCGTAGGTTTTATTTAATTTTTGCTGCGATCCACCCATGTCCACCCGACTCTGTTTCACTGTCATACTGCACTGTCTGCCATAGCCCCGTGCTATTCCGCCATCTCATCCATCTGCACAGTCATCCTCGCCACCCCCATTACATCCACCACCTTCGTGCATAATTTTTCCTAACCATTTTTCATTTTTTACAGGGTTCTGAGGTGGTGAAAGCCACCATGATTTGCACACGCTGTCACAGTGACGGAAAATACAGGAAAAGACCGTGTGTAGAGGCAGAGATCGTGAAAAAAGGCTCGAAGAGGTACCACAACATGATTTGCATTTAAAGAGCAAGGTTTAGCTCTGTGAAACTGTCGTGGCACCATTAACACACAGATTTCATAGTCAAAGATATAAATGAAGCAACAGAGAGCTTAAGGCACGCAAATGAAGATATATAAGCCTTAGGTTCAAATATTTAGAGGCAAAGTACCAGATTGAAGACCCAGGGATCACGCAGAAGGTACAACATGTAGAAATCAATGCATATCAGGGTTTCTACAGTAGCAGAATGTTTTTCCTCCATAAAGAACAAAGCACCCATGCAATTTTTATTCTACACCGTGCTCCTGAAGAAATTTCCACCCTGAAAACAGTCCGAAGCTACCAGAGCATTTGTTTCATAAATACGGCAAACTTCTCAGTCGTTTATTTATTATTTGTTTATTCACCAAAAAGTACCATAGAGTCATGCAGATCAAAGTACATCAAGATACATACTGAAGTAAATAGAGGCTTGAAGAAGACCACTCTTCCATCCAAAGAGTGACAGGAATTGAATGCTCAGAATTTAAACAGAATGGGCTTCGGCCCTATTTCTTTTCAAAAGTTTTAAAACTGCAATTAGTTCTTCACCTACCTCCTCTACTTCCCTTCAGCTATAAAACTCATCAGATAATATTGTAAAGGTTGTTGATTAGTTATTAGAGAACTATAAGTAGTTTCTTTTGAGACACAGTCTCTATGTAAAGTTGTAAGATAGGCTGAGGAATATAATTTTAGACTGAGTATTCAGCTACTGGCAATGTTGTACTTGACTGGTATTGATGTTTAATATGACAAGCACATTTCTTTGGATCCTGATCTAAAGCAGCAGTGATGTTTTCCTAACTCTGTGTTTACATTCATTTCATTTCGTTTCTACTGGCTTGAATCAGAATATTGGCATAGGATTTACCCTTGTTAGGTACCCTATGTTTCTACTCTCCTTGCCATTATTTTTTTTCTTCTGAATGTGTTATCTAAGAATTGATTTCAGTTGGTTTAACTAGTGGATTGGATGTTATTTCCTGCTCTCTGATGTATGAATTAAATGAATTTAGTTCTTAGATGTTTCTTGTTAAAGATTTAATTGGAAGATTTGGGAACACTGGGGATTAGAGTTAGCCCTGCCCACTAGGATCCTTGTGCGACTAGCTGGTCTTTAACTGTGTGCCCTGAATCTGTGTTGTCTCCTCCTCTCCTACCATCCCACATCACACAGTCATCTTAAGATCCAATGTTTTAGATGACTAGCCCAATTGGAAGCTTGCACATTGGATAGTAAGCAAATCCTTTCCTGACTCCATTGCCCAATGGTTTTGAATATTTCCTAGATTATTTCACCTCTGCCTTATCCCTCTTTACTCATCCTTGTCTTACATTGAACCCTTCCTTCCTGATAACCAACAACCAAACAAACAAATCAAACAAACAAACCCTGTGCATATAACTAGCCTAACAACTTAAACTTTGAGCTCAAAGGCATATACCTTCGACACATCTTAGAGAGGTCCCTCTCTGGACCCAGGGGGGATAGATCCTGAGGTTTGAAAGTGGTTTGATGTTGTCTCATCTTTTGGTCTTACTAATCTGGCCAAAACATGGGAACCCCAACATAATGGCGACTCTGCTAGGGAATTTCTGAAATGCTCTCCATCCTACTGCATCACAAAGCTTCAGAAACACCTAGAGAATCTGGTTAGGTTGGCAGTTAAAAATTCCTATTCACACATCAACCTCTATACCATTTTTTTTGTTTTCCCATACCCTTGGACAGAGTCTGGAAAAGGCTAGCTAGCCTCCAGATCTCACATTATTTCAGAGGTGACATATCTGGTAAATGCCCTCCCAGTCAATCTCTGGTTAGATTTTGCTGTGTTTGGAAGATATCCTTGAAGAGGGACATCTCATAAGCACTGTGGTGGATAGTGTACCCTCCAGAAACATCCTAAAACCCTCCACCTGCTGACTCCATACTTCCTAAATGATGCAAAGACTCCACTGGTGATCAGTAGGCCTGCTAATTATCTTGGTTCACATTACACTCCACTGGGAGACCAGAGCCATTACAACATCAAACACAATAGAAGTAACAAGTAGGGTTAAGCTGCTTGGTTAGAAAACAACATTCTGGCTTCAAGAACCATTCATACAAGAGCTTACCCTAACCCAGACCCACCTGAAATAGTTGAGAACCCTGAGAGCATCCTCAAAGGATCTCATACACATAAACAACCAACTATTTCCAACCACATCCATAGAGCTAACTCTGCACCAGAAGATCTTATAGCTCTATCACACTTTCATCTTGACCTAGACCTACCTCAAAGCTTACCAAGAATTAGGTCATTCAGTGTCCTAGACTATCCAGACCTTGAGTTTCCTAGTTCACCACCATAAGGTGGTAAACACCTTTGGGATAGACATACCTCTCCATCTACACCTCCTGATATACAATTTATTCAGAACTTGGGGCTAATTCACCCTAAATCAGCTCATCAGCCTTTTGCTGGTCATAGTATTCCTATCATCCATATACCAGCTGCTCAAGTCAACCCTTTACCTCATCAGAACATCATCATGGCAGGATGGTATGCACCTCTGGTTTTACCTCAGCCTCTAGTACCCTTACCCAATGATTATCAATCAAAGATCCCACACTTCATTGCAAAAGAGTCTACCACAGCACAATATTATGTAGACAGGATGGAGGATTCTTTTGACTACATGGAAATAGATGATGATACATTCAAGATGAGAATCTTCGCCCAGAGTTTAGGGGGTGATGTGAAGAAATGGTTTAAAGGCCTACCTCCGAGTAGCATAAATGACCTCCCAGCTCTATATCAGACCTTCATAAACAAATGGGAAGTTAAGGCCAACCCTCTCCAACTCCTAGCAGAATATATGAGCCTTAAAAGAAATGTAGGAGAGAGTGTCCACGATTACACAACAAGATTTAATAGCATTTACAATGCTGTCTCTCCACATATGAAACCTCCCTAAGGTATGGCCCTAGCGAAATACCCTGAAGGCTTTGATGTTGACATGGCCTATCATATTAGGGATAAAGAATACAACACATTGGAGGACATGCAGAAAGGAGCAGTGAATATAGAGGCAAATCTGATTGAGAAAAGAGCGAGATTAAGAGCTGAGAAAAGGGTAACATATAGAGACGAAAATGTAGCTTCCACATCTGATCCAAATCATGACCATCTATCTAAAAAAGTGGAGAAGCTATACCAAATGATGGAAAAAATGGTTGTCACAGTTAGTAACCAAAATAGAAATCAAAACCATAACCAGAACCAAAACTTTAGAAGAAACAATGCAACTCCCAACAGACAAAGAGAATCAGATCAGCAGGTTATACCCCCATTCCAAGAGAACTTTCTTGATGAAGATGAGGGAATCATAGAAGAGTCTGGAGGGAACACAATAAACATGTTTGAAACAGAGGATTCAATCCATAACTGTTACACGGAAGAAGATCAAGCCTCACCCTTTGGTTGGGATGAGGAATGGTTAGAAACTGAGGATTATAGGTTGGGATTTGAAAATGCCATGATGCAGGTTAGAGAGAAATATGAACTTAGAAGTAAAAAGAGCCATTGAAACTGACAAAACAAAAGCTTCTGAGGTCACCATCAAGAAAAGCCCTGAGAAAAATTCTAAAGCAACTATTGAAAGTAAAAAATCAACAGCTAAGAGTTCTGGAAAGAATAAAGAAAAGGACAACCAAAACACTGATACACAAGGTAAACCAGCTAGTAGCACTAGCACTGCAGTTAGTGCTGCTGATAAAATTGTCACAAACACTGTACATAATGGGAATCAACACACTGATTCAGCCACTAAGGTAGTGGCTAACAAAACAGAGTTGAACATTCCAAAGAGTCAGTCCACTTTCAATTTGGAGAGTGAGATTGCAAAAATTAAAATCTCTGTCCCACTCTCTGAGCTGGCCACTCAAGATGTATATAAAGGCCAAATTTTGAAAGCATTAAATTTAGGTGAGAAAAGTGACACTGTAAATCTGAATGATGATCAACTTTCCATTCTGTTTGGTCCAAAGATAGAAGGAAAGTTTCAGGAAGGGGTAGTGCCCCCTTTTTATATCAATCTTAATGTCCATGATAAGATTCTCCACAATGCAATGCACGATTCTGGGGCATCACACAACCTAATGCCTAAAGTAGTGATGGAAATATTGGGCCTAGAGATAACCCATCCCTATAAGGACCTATATTCATTTGAATCTAGTAGAGTAAAGTGTCTTGGCCTGATCAAAGATTTATGTGTGAGCCTTGCCCAGATTCCAGCAAAGTGTATGGTCATGGACGTTATGGTGGCAGATGTGCCACCCAAGTATGGCATGTTATTATCGAGATCATGGGGGGCCAAGCTACAAGGGACAATGCAGATGGATGGAGCTTATGCCACAATCCCAATCTTTGGCCAACTTAGAAGACTATACAGGGAGGTGCAAATGAAATTCCTAGTTAGTAGCCCTGAAAAGCCTGAAAACTCTCCTCTATACTCTGTACATATAGACCTGGATTCATTTATCCTCTGCAAGGATAAATTTTCGAGGGAACCAAAATCTGAAAATGCAGATACAGGTAAAGATACACATTATGAAACATAACCAATGGACTTAAACATAATGGCTACCCTAGACTCAGTGGAGGAAGACTTAGAAAACTTTGAGCAGTGCACTGAAACAGCGACGCAAAGTGAACCAGAAACAGAATACAAACAGCTAGCTAGTCATCCCTCACAGACTCATACATCACGCGAAGAACTAAACAACCCACAACCTAGTACAACCCCTATAATGCAACATAATGGAAAAACCAGCTGTAGGGAAAAAACTGATAACGAAAACGAGAGTGAACCCCTGTGGGAAATGAGTTTCGATGGGTCTTTCACAAGAAGAACTATCGGGGTTGGGGTATGGCTACGTAACATAGAAAGCGACTATGCGGAGAGCCATGCCTACAATCTGCATTTCAAATGTTGATTCGGATTTATGCAGGAACACAATAGAATAAACATATAACCATAAATACAGAGATGCAGTGGAAATAACACTTCATTTAATTAATATCAAAGAACTGAAATTTGCTTACAGACAGAATGGAAATAACACTAGCTAGGGCGCTGGTAGCTATCTCTGAGAAGAGATGTGGTGGCTACAGGCCTCTGAATTGAGTTACAATGAGGCTCGAGGGCCTATTTATTATTGAGAAACAATGGAGAACCCTAAACATCCAAAAACCTAACCCTTTTAGATGAAGCGCCAAAACTATGGGCCCCGTTTGGGTAAATTGGTGTTTCAACTTCCCAGGGATGTAACTTTGGCATCTTATCTCCGTTTGATGCACATGATACATCATTAGAAATCTCTATCCGAGGACTACAACTTTCGCCACGAATATCATTCTAGAATCCGTAATGGAATGATATTTGCTGGAGGCATGATGCCCAAAAAACGTCGTTTAGGGCCTCAAAACGGCTCCGGAAGTTCGGGACCCGAAAAAATGCTAAAAATAGTAACTTATGCCGAAACTGAAAAACTAAAAGAGACAATGGTGGGGGCCCAAGTGGAATAGGCGGGTGGCCACTAATATCCACCTGGATCATTCCTCCCCCCTTAGGAAGCAATGGTCCCCATTGCGTTAAGTTCCTCCATGAGATGAGGAAATTTTTCCTGAACTTGGTCCCTGGTGAACCACTTTCCTTGGTGCAGGAGTTGGCCAGCTTTGACAACCTGATACAGTTGGATCTTCTGTTGGCGAGTGTTCTTGATTTGCATGTCCATGATACAATCTGTGGTGGCCTTTTCCATGCAGTCTGGGTTTAACTCTATTGGTGTGAGTTGTTTTGCAATGTACGACGTGTCCAGTAGAGGTGGGAAGTAAGGACAAAGGCGATCCACATTGAAGACTGGGTGTAGACCAAGGAATGGAGGAATACTAAGCTCGAAGGCATTGTTCCCTACAGCCTTGGTGACGGTGTACGGCCCATATCGGAGTGGGTGAAGCTTGCGGTAGGGTCGAGTGAGGCGCTCCTTCTGCAAATGTAGCCATACTTTGTTGCCCACCTGGAAATTGTGTGGCACCCGGTGTTGATCATGGCGCTACTTGTACTTCGCATTGGCTCTGTCCAATATATCATGAACCTGTTGGCGGATGTGTTGAATGCACTCGATGAAGCTACTTTCTTTGTCAACTTCAAACTGGACATAAGTTGAATCGGTCTGAGCAGCTGCAAATGGCATGGCTACGTCAATGGGACATAGTGGCTGGAATCCCAAGCCCACCTGAAAGGGGCTATGGCCAATTGAACTGTGGAGAGCCCTGTTATAACTATGTTGTAAATAGGGGAGGCTCTCGTACCATGTGCATGGATTTTTTGAATTGTACATGCACAGAATGTGTACAATCATTCTGTTGACGATCTCTGTCTGGCCATCTGTTTGGGGATGGAAAGCTGTGGACTTGGTGAGCTTTGTGTCCAACATTAACCAGAGGCTAGACCAAAATGTACTGAGGAACCTGCTATCTCGATCTGATATGATAGACTGTGGGATCCCAAAGTGCACCCACACTCGTTCAAAGAGTAGTGGAGTTCAGTAGTGGCTTCTGCTGTGATATTCTTCTTACAGGCTGCCATAATGGCCATCTTCGAGAATCTGTCAATGACCACGAAAACACGGTCATTTCCATTCTTAGTAGAAGGCAGACCCAACATGTAATCCATGGAGGTGGATTCCCAAGGTCGACTAGGGGTAGGTAGTGGAGTATATAGGCCTTGCTTCTTGATGGTCGGTTTGGCAATGGCACAAGTAGTGCAAGATCTGATGTGCTTCTTGACATCCTTTCAAAGGCTCGGCCAATAGAAATACTTCTGTAGTATTGCTACTATTTTCTCAACCCCAAAATTCCCAGTGACTCGACTGTAGTGTGCTTCCCATATCATCTTGGCACGCTCACTTGAAGGAACACAAAGGTGTCCCAGGTGACATAAAAGTGCATCTTGGAGGTGAAAATTTGGAACTTACGTACCCCCCAAGAGTGCCTTGTAAGTGTGGCTGAATTCTGGGTCACTCTCATAGAGAAGCGGCCAATCAGAAGTCTCGTGCCCACAAGAGTTGAGCATGGTGGTGAGCGCCACGATCGGTGGTCGGCTGAGGCAGTCTGCAACATTATTAGTGCTACCCTTCTTGTACTTGATGTAAGAATATTTGACTGAGATATGTGGACCCTTAGTGCAGCGTCATTAGGAAGCTTCCATAATGTCTATATGAAGTGAGAGCAGTGGTGTGTGGATGATTGTTTCCCCTTCACAAAATGTAATGCTTCCATTGTCAACAGGCTTGCACAATGGAATACATTTCTTTGTCATAGGTGGGATACTTGTGAACTGTCTCAGACAATGTCTCACTGTGATATGCCACTGGATGTCCCTGTTGAGTAAGAACTTCCCCAATAACATAGTCAGAGGAATCTGTCTCGATCTCAAATGGTTGTTACAAGTTTGGTAATGTGAGCACTAGGGCAGAATAAAGGTGATTTTTCAATTCTGTGAACGCCTTCTGTTGAGGTTCTGACCAAAAGAATTTTTCTCTTGCTCCTCCCTTGGTGAATTGACTCAAGGGCCAAATGATATGAGAGAATCCCAACACGAATCTACGGTAGAAATTAGCAAGACCCAAAAAGCTACGAAGCTCTGTTATAGTGGTTGGGGCTGGCCAATCCTGAATGACTTGGATCTTAGCTAGATCCACATGCACCCCCCTTTCATCAATAATGTATCCCAAATATTGAACTTGGGTCATGCCAAATGTGCACTTCTCCAAATTGGCACACAACTTGTGTTGCCGCAGTGTTTGGAGGACTTGTCGGATGTAGTGAAGGTGCTCTTCCCAAGTCTTGCTGAAGATCAGAATTTCATCCAAGTACACCACTACAAATGAGTTGGTGAATGGCCACAAGATGTCATCCATCATCCTCATGAAGGTTGCAGGGGCATTCGTCAACCCGAAAGGCATGACTAGCCATTCAAAAAGGCCTTCCTTGGCTTTGAAGGCAGTCTTCTAGACATCAGAGGGTTCAATTGGTACCTGGTGATACCCAGACTTCAGGTCAATCTTGCTGAAATATTTTGCACATTTTAGTTGGTCCATAAGGTCATCAATTCGTGGGATTTGGTACCTATTCCGGACAGTGATCTTGTTCAGCGCTCGATAGTCAATACAGAGTCTCCACGTGCCATCCTTCTTCTATACCAACACGATCGAGCTCCCACAGGGTGATGAACTTGGTCTAATGTGACCTTTCTGCAACAGCTCCTGAATCTGCCTCTTGATTTCATCATTCTCCAGAACAGAGCGCTGATAGATCGGTCCATTGGGTAGCGGCGCACCTGGGGTCAGATCAATCGGGTGCTTGACCTGACAGTGCAGAGGAACCCCTATGGGTGAGGTGAAGATGTCCCCGTACTCCTCCACAACCTTATCCATTTGTTGTTGTCGTGCAAAGGAGCCCTGTCTGGAGGTCGTGGCCACAGTCTTCTTCTTGCCCTGGGGGCGGATCATCAGGAAAACGAATTTCCTGGTTTGGGAAATGAGCTTACTGCATTGTTTTGCAGTAACCAAAGAGATAGCAGCAGGAGGTGGTACCTTCGGTATCCTGTACAACTTATTTCCCAAAGTAACAATAACAACACGAGGCCGAGACTCATACACAGCATGACGCTTCCACAAGTATGGTTGTCCTAATAATACATCAGAAACATCAATAGGAGCAACGTCACATAATACCTCATCCGTGAAGGGCTTGATGCTATAGGGAAGGCGACACTGTTGGCTGACGCGAAGATCTCGTCCTTGGTGAAGCCACCCGATGGTGTATGGATGTGGGTGAGCTGTGGTCGGCAAGCCCAACCGCTTCATGGTGTCTGCTGAAATGAGGTTCTTTTGGCTCCCATTGTCGACAATGAACTGTACAGGGGAGCCCTTTACCCACATCTGGGAGTGGAAGAGACGTTCCTCCTCCTCTGGATCTTCTGATTCCTCCTTCTGGATCTTTGTAGTGGCAACAATGGCATTGGGCTCCGCATCAATAATATGTTTCCCTTTTTCATTCCCATTTTCAGGTTCTGATTTAGAGTCGGAGCATGCATCTGACTCAGAAGCCCTCATCTCGGCCACTAGTGACTGCTTGGCCCGACACTAACTTGTGTTGTGAGTGGAGCTCTTATGGAACTCACACCACTTTCCCGTGTCCTTATTTGGCTTTGCAGTGCTATTATTTTCTTGTGGCTTTAACGGATTGTCTTTAGCCGCCATGCCTTGGCTCTGTCCTTTGTTCTGCGGTTTGGAAGCACCTTTCCCTTGCTTTTGATTCATAGATCCAAAGTCTCGCTTCTTCTGTTTGAATTTCTGCTCAATCTTGGCAGCATACCGATATGCTGTACCAAGCGAGGAGATGTCGAGAAACTCCATTTCATCTTGAATGTATCTGTGCAGACAGCTGCGATACTTTAGCACCAAATGTTTCTATGAATCTTTGATACCCAACTTTGTGCACAGGGTATGGAACAAATTCGTCAGCTCATGCATATCTTGATCCCTTTGTTGTTGCAGCGTGGTCCATTGTATGTACTTGTCCTCATAGCTCCCCACGGGATAGTACTGTTCCTTGAAGGCGTCTCGAAAAGAAGTCCAAGTTGGTACAGCTGAGAATAGAGAGGGTTTTGTCTGGTCCTTATTCTCACAGTGGGTTTCCTACCAGTCCTTAACATGGGGGGTGTTATCACTCAGGTTTTCCTAGAAGTTGTGTAAGAGGAAATTATACCCGAGGTAACCACAAACCAACCTTTTAGATGCAGAATCTAGCCAATCTGCATCCAGAGAGGGCTCTCTCTTTATGATTTATCTTTGTTCTTGAAAGGTTTTAGGCTAGTTATAGATTCGAAATTTATTTTGGGAAAATGGTGGAATCCACAAACTAAGGGCAAGGCCGAGAGCTTTCAGTCCATTGGGCTATGGAGTCAAAGGATGGCTTTACTGGATTTCTATTCTACGCACAAGATGGTATTACAGGGCAAGATAGCTAGACAGAGAACAATCCTTAAAATTTAAAGTGGGTGGGATGATCTTGAAGGGATGAAAGGAAACTAAGAATCTTTCACCATGTTCAGAGGAAGAAGTGAATTGACTACAAACAAAGAGCAATAAAGGATTCCTTATTATAGCAATCAACAGTGATTAAATTAGCGAAGAAGGAGCATTTAAGAATTCATGCTTATAGCTAATTTAGAAGAAAACATTTAGGAACAATTACATTTGAAAACAGAGTACAATTAAGCAAATTATTTTTCAATCTCTTATGTAAATTATTCAGAAATGGATATGATGGTATTAAAAACTAATATAAAATTTAAGACAAAAGATAGAAACACTTATTGTACTGTAGTCCAACACATGAATCCTGCAACAAGTCCAGTGCTTCAAATCGTTATCCAGCAAGCCACAAGTAAACTTCTCCAAAAGCTTTTATTCCGAAAATCTCAGTGTTACAGCAGAGTAATAGAATCCCCCCTCAACTCTCTCTTTGAGGGTTTATTTATACAAAAAATAATCCTAACAATCTTACTCTATCCTAGCCAATAATCCAGGCTGACTTAAAGCATATTTAAAAACAAACAAGAGACACATGGTCTCGTAAAATAGAATAATGAGTAACGGCTGATGTGATGTTCCTTTCTTCATGGACGTGCTAAGGATAAGTGCTTAAAATAGGGCTCTGTGCTGTCCTTTGCGTATTCCTTTGACTTGTTGAATACTCTTTCTTCTTACAGATACTCTTTAACCTTTCATCTGATACTCTTTCATCTGCTTTTCTGTTTTTTACCATTTACTCAATAGTAAAGATAAACTTTCATCCTGAAAACATTTTTTACAAAATTTCCAGCATTTCCTTCCACCACTGATCATCTGGTATCATTGTTCTTCTGAGTTTCCTTAAAGTTTCATCCGCTTCAGTAAGTTTATAAAACGTGGGCTCGTTCGGAAATAGATACTTTAGTTTATGCTCCAGATGAAATAGATTCCTCACTTTTTCATAAATACTTTTCCCGGTTGGTAATACAGGTTCTGATGAGCTAGTAGAACTTATAGCTGTATTTTTAGCATGAGCTTTGATTCTTTTTTCATAGGTTTCCAAGTCTACTATTTGATCCTCTGTGAGCATGGGACTTGGAAATTCACTGTCCAGCAGAGCTTGAAACTTCTCTCTGAAAACGTTGATATCGACCAAAATGTCAGCACACTTTCTTTCTAGATTTTGCATGAAAGTCCTCTTGGTGAAAACTCTCTTTGCTTCCAACACTACACCTGTTCTGTCATCAATTCCTAACAATGCAAGCTGTTGTTTTGTTCTGGAATTCAAAAATTGAATGATCTGCTGGGCATGCTCCGGCTTGCCCCTTAATTCATGTCTAGTTTTGTTTATTTCCTCTTGTGCTATCTTGACTAACTCATTCTGCTCAAAAATAGCTTGGATGGAAGGCCAAATATCTCTTATTAAGTTAATGATGTTGTCCCAAAGAATATCATTTATTTCATTTAGAGGCTTTTCCAGTGAAAGATCTTTTTGCAAAGCCTCAACCAATTTCTCCAATCTTTTTATTTCCCTGAGGTTGTCAGCAGCTGTCTTTTTGGATGTCTCATATTTTCCCTCCAATTTTGTTAATTGTAATTTTGTTTCTTGGAGTTATGTGACCTTTAGCTGCAAACTCTCCATCTGTTTAATTAAATCCTCAGAATTCAAATTAGAAATGTTTACCTGAGATGGTTGTTCCTGCTGTCCTGTAGTCGTAGTACCTGTTGTTGAAGTCTGCTTGATAATTTCCTGTTCCTGCAATGCTTTTTCCAACTCCTTCTCTGTTTCATTTAGTCGCTCTGTCAAATTCAAGAGCAACTCCATCATTTCTTCTTGTGAATTTCCTTTTATAACTTCCTGTGTCTGAGGGTGCCTCGAGGCTGGTAATTTTAGCTGTTTTCTGAGTGCAGCTATATCATCCTCTTTCTTTTTTACCAATGCCTCAATACCTTTAATGTCTTTGGGATTGTGACCCAAACCAATGATGATCTCTTCTAGAGATTTTATTCTATTGTCCTTGGCCTGTGAGGAGGCCCTCTCAATCTTTAATTTTGCAGTAGTATTATTCAAGGAATCTTGCAGCGTTAAAGCTGCCATGGCTTTGTTGGTGAGAGTAGAATAAACCATTTCCCCTGTTTGTCTATGAAGCTCTATCTGATCCAAGGGATGGATATCTTTTGCTAAAACTTCAAAATTTGTTCTGATATAATCTGTTGCTGAAGTTGGCTTTGACACCTTTGCTTTGAAGTGGCTCATTTGCATTTTACCTTGTGACAGATCAAATGCTGACATCAACCTTTGCTGATTGTGAGGAGCCATCTTCATATACTGATCGTATACCTTCATTTTCAATGGTTCATTCTTTGTTTTGATATTAATGAAGGTTTTCTTAATGTCTCTAGTATCTGTCTTTGGCGGTCTGAAAGAAGATACTTCAGTGCTTAATTGCTTTTGTATCCCTTTCTGGCTTATGTTTGTTTCATTTGCTGTACCTGTTTGCTGACTATCTTCCCTACCATCATCAAATACTTCATCTATAATTTCTACATCTGGAGGTGGATCAGACTTGTGTTTTTTAGCTTGATAAACTTGTGGGGCTCCTTTTGAAGGTGTGGTATCTGGAGCTAGCCTCTTTTTTCCTATTTCCACATTCAGTGGAGTTTGCATCTCTGGAACTTGGATTTGCTTTGCTGGTGTGTGAGAAGCCTGAGATGGTTCTGGTGCTTTGGAACTCTGTGATTTTTCTTCCATGACCAGGGTTTCAATGACCTGAACTATAGGTTCTTTTCCTTTACCCTTGGGTTCTGCTGCTACTGATGGACTATCTTCCTGTAGAGCTTGTTGTAGAGTGGCTGCTAAAGATGTGCCAATGTAGGGTACCTGCATTTGATCATATGTTTCTAGGTCAAATTTCTTCTCAACATCTTTCATAAGTTTATTCAATTTGTCAGCTCCACTTCCCTCTTCAACAAGTGTTCCTTTAACCCATTCATCTTGATTTGCATACTGCTCTATGTCAGGAATTCTGTGATGTATATAAGGAGATGACTTATTTTTTAACCTTCTTTCACAAATGAAACCAAAGGGGTCATAAGGGACCCAACGGAAAGATGTCTGGAATTTTCTCTCTAATATAAGTTCTGCATCTCTCTCAGCTTCTCTAGAATTGCAAATGAAAGGACCTAACCGGCTTTTGATCCTTAACTGTGCTTTCTTCTTTACATTGCAGAAATGGATTACATCTGAGTTATTCATCTGTCTAAAGTATTCCAAAGCAAAAATTCTCATTGGTACATATCTGGGTAACTTGAATGGATATAATTCACATCCATAAATCCCGATGACTGTATGGTTTTGGTATAAGTACCAATCCCCAACTTTATAACTCTTTGACAATTGCAAGGTCTTTCTAATTTCGGTACTAAGCCTGGGGGGAGAAACTCCTGTTAACAAAGTTGTAGCAGGATGTACAAACTGATCAATGAATTCTGAATAGGAGTAGGGAGAATCAGAGGACAAATGAATGATGGGGGACCAAAAAATAACAGACCTGGGATTACCTTTAGCATCAAGTTTCTGAACAGGGAAAGGGAATTTGTCTGAGTGATAGAAAATTATGAGATGATAGATAACTGAGGAGTACTTGAAAACCTTTTCATCATCTAGCCTTAAAATTTGATCATGGATTTTGTTGGCAATGAAGGAAGCATAATCATACTTAATCTCAGGAGGCTGCCCAGGGGTAAAGATAGATAGCAAAGCCCGAGTTATCTCATCTACATACTCACTGGTATTGAATCCTAAGACAAAGGATATTACATTCACAATAAGCCTTCCCAATTTATTGAAAAAGTAAAAACCATAGGGGGGAGTCCCTTTTGGCTGATGCTCAGGTAACATGAAATACTGACACATTGCTTTCAATTTCTCTGGAGTTAATAGTCTGGTTTTCTCAATCAACCCTTCCATGGATAGAGGTGCTAATTCTTGTTCTGGCTCAAATTGTAACATAGCATTGATAGCCTGAGGTGTGATAGGGAACATAACACTTTGATCAGGAGCTAATACAGCTCTTTGTGCAGGATCATAATTTGCATGACAATAATGAATGATTTCAGGGAAAACGTGGACTGTAGGAATAAAATACCTTGGGAGATTGGATTCCCACAACCCTAAAAGATCTTGCCTCTTTAAGTGTTCGTCTCTGCAGCGACAGAAGCTCAAACGGGGACTTTCATCAAAATGTAGGTCTTTTATTTGGAAATCTTCATCTATCAGAGGTAAATAGTCCAAATCTCGGTGAGGAGCATTCAAAGGAGTGATATTTAGAGCAGTTGGGGCCTCCATTTTGGTTCTTGTGGATTCAAAATGGAGGTTTTAGTTTTTCTTTCAGACCGGGCGGGATGTCTGATAAAAGAGGAAATTGGAACAATTCGCAGGTTTGGGAAGCAAATTCACAGGTTTTAAATCTTCAATGAGGACTCAGAGAGGATTTTTAACCATTTTTTCAGAGAAAAAACAAAGGAAACTAAGCTTGACTTGCAGTCGGGGCGCGAGATGATAAATACCTGTTTTTAGATGGAACTGGTTCTTTAACAGGTAATGAACAATGGCGGGGACGTTCTTCAACACGGGCGCAGCTGAATTTCGGAGTAAATTGGTGTATTTGCAATGGAATTTGAAAATTGCAGCGGGAGCTCTGTCTCTTTCAGAAACTAAAAATAACTGAAAAAACACGAAAAATGGCTTATTTACAAGTCAAAAGGGTTTTTGTCTTTTTCGAGGTGATGACGTCATTGACGTACGGGGTGACGTAGGGGAGTGGGGCCGGCGGTATGCGGTAGGCGGTAAGCGGTGAGCCCGCACCGCTTATGGACGAAGGCGGTAAAGGACGCGGGGGGAGCGATTCCATAGCTCTAACGCCACGTGGATGGTCTGACTAGTCAAAACCACCCATTCCCCGCTGGCTAAATAACTCACACGGGATGGGCAGCGGGATTGATCATGACCGTTGATCAATGGAGGGATGATCCGACGGCTGAAGGAAAGGGAAACATGCGGGGGATTGAAAAGTGGGCCCGGCGGGATTTACATTCGTTTAACCGTTATTTAATCGCCCCGGGAAGATTTCGATTGGTAAGTGAAAGGTTATTAATTAGTTCAAATAACTAATTAATCCCATATGCAAAGGTAAAGGGTCGAGGCGGAGTTGGCTTGAGAGGAATGCCACGTGGACGGACCACGGTGGCGCAGGACTCCGTCGCATTTTATTCTTGTTTTTGGTGTTAAACACATATATTACATGTCTAACGCTTTTTATATATATTTTATTATACGATGAATTAATTAATACACAACTAATTCACCATAGGGCGGGGATTAATGTATATTGCTATTTTTTAACCAAAGGGCTTGTAGCGGGTTTTAATGAATTTTGGGGATATAAATACTTTGGTTAAAACCTTATAATAAATGGGTTTTTGGGGATATTTATAAAAAGGGGAGTTATATACTTAGGATAAGGTATTTTATTTAGGGATTTAATACAATAGAGTTAAATGTTAATATGGTAAAGGACAAGGAAAATCAAAACATTTCTGTACATCTAAGAAAGTGATAACTTGTGAAGTGAATTGCAACATTTTATCTTCAACACTTAATCTTAGAATAACAAGTTGTTTTGAGGAATTTTTATGGAATTTTTCATCAGTTTTCCAAGTAAAATAGGATTTTACTTAGGAAAAAGTTAAAGATGGAAGATAACAATGATAAATTATTTCAAGTGCTTAGGTCTTTTTTGATCATTAGGCCGAGGGTCCGGTCCCTCCAGAAGTCAAGGAAATGCCTTGAGCCCTTTTGATCTCCAAATACCTTAGTACTTTTGGGGGGAAATTAGTAAAACTCTTGAGGGGGAAAAATGATGAGGGAGGTTAATGAATTTGACTTTGCTTGCTGTGATTTTCCAGTGTATTTCCTGCTTTAGTACTTGTGATGAAAGTAAATGATTAACCAACATGTAGCACACCCTATCTACTTAACACTACCATTTTCTCTTCTTTATTAGGGTGCATTTAGACTTGCAAACCCTGATCAATCTTTTCTTTTTACATGATGAATCTATCTATTTCTACCTTTATTACATCCAAGGGCTCAGATTAAACTGTTGAGCACCTTTTATTCACTCTACCTAGCTACTTATCTGCCAAGATTAAACTGTTTGGCTAGATATTTATTCTCTAATCTATAACATGAAATTGAAATATGACTAAACCAAGTTTAAACAGTTTGACTTATTCATGAATTGTGGCAAAAGTTTCACAAGCTGCACACAATTGATTTATTACAACAGAGTAAAAATTAGTGGCATTTGGATTTGCACACTTTCCTTGGTCTATTTTTTGCTTGGGGTTCATTTCTTTCATTTTTTTGACCATTTTATTCTTTTTACCCTTTGATCTTTCTTTTAGGGTATACCCTCTTTACATTTTTTAACTTTTTTGATTTTTTGGTTTTTTAAGAATATGGAACACCTTTGCTCAAGTAAGAAGGTTTGAACATATTCCATAATTCAATCAAGACAATCATGAAAAATGACACCTATTGGTATAGGAGACTAACAGGGGGTAGCTTTGAGGAGTGCAAAAATAATCTTCTCCTGGTCTGAAAAGTCATGAACATAGAAATATCCTTCTAATAGATTCAACCATATATCTACGGCATCTGCTTCTATTTGACCCTCAAATATGGGAATTTCAAAATTTACTTGTACCTTAAAAGGAGTCACACCTCCAGAGTGGCTGTTGGATGCAGATGCGCCGCCGGTGGGCAGCTGTTGAAGGATCTGAGCAAAGTTATCCATCATCGCGTTCCTTTTTTTTTCGAGGGCCTCCTCGAGCAATATTTTGATAGGATCTCCTTCTCCCTCATCTTTCTTTTCGTCCCCCATGGGCGTCCGTCGAGGTTTGCGAGGCTGATCTTGCAAAGGTTCCACCAGATCGAGCCCTAGCTCCTTATACCCCGACCTCGTTGGGGACATGCAAAGAAGGATCAAGAAAAAGCAGACCGCTCTGATACCACTGATCCGGATTTATGCAGGAACGCAACAGAATAAACATATAAACATAAATACAGAGATGCAGCGGAAATAACACTTCATTTCATTAATATCGAAGAACTGAAATTTGCTTACAGACAGAATGGAAATAAAACTAGCTAGGGCGCTGGTAGCTATCTCTGAGAAGAGATGTGGCGGCTACAGGCCTCTGAACTGAGTTAAAATGAGGCTCAAGGGCCTATTTATTATTGAGAAACAATGGAGAACCCTAAACATCCAAAAACCTAACCCTAGGAGATGAAGCGCCAAAACTATGGGCCCCGTTTGGGTAAATTGGTGTTTCAACTTCCTAGGGACGTAACTTTGACATCTTATCTCTGTTTGATGCACATGATACATCATTATAAATCTCTATCCGAGGACTAAAACTTTCACCATGAATATAGGCGCGGTGATATTCACTGAGGCGCGGTGCCCAAAAAATGTCGTTTAAGGCCTCAAAACGGCTCCGGAAGTTCGGGACCCAAAAAACTGCTAAAAATAGTAACTTATGCCGAAACTAAAAAACTGAAAGAGACAATGGTGGGGGCCCAAGATGAATAGGCGGGTGGCCACCAATATCCACCTGGATAAAATGTACCAATAATATTGCAGAGTATGAAGCTCTTATCCTAGGTTTGAATCTGCTGAAGAAAATAGGAGCCCGTAGAATAGCCGTGAGGGGAGACTTAGAGTTGGTCATAAAACTAGTAAACAGTGAATACACAGCCAAGCACCCTAGGCTGAGGGCGTATAGGAACGATGCCAAAGATATATTGAAAACATTTTTTGAATACAAATTAGTGTTCATCCCTAGGAGTCAAAACATCATCGCAAACGGATTGGCTTGCCTGGCCAGTTCCTACACTAAGACTCCAAATGACCAACAGATCATCATACAGACCAAATTCAGGCCTGCGGTGTTGGATAACAAAAAATACTAGCAGGTTTTCGAGGGAGATAAACAAATTGAAGATTTCCTGATAGGCAGGAATGAGTTTGAATTCCCTGATTCAGACTCTAAATCTGACAGTAGCTTCCTGAGTGAAGAATCCTCAAATGAGGAGGAGACAACCTGTAACATAGAGATAAATGCTTTATATGAAGAAACTGGAAATTCGACCACAAAACATGAAAACGCAGACAGTGAAGAAGTAGAGGTGCTGCAGACCAAAGATAAGAACATACCTCGAGGTCTGGCACTGCTAGAAGATCTCTTTGACTTTGATGATGTAGCTAAAAAGCCTACCATAGAGCTTGCGGAATCTGATGTAGAAGAATGCAATATAGGCATAGAAGATAAGCCAAAAATGATTAAATTGGCAAAATCCTTACCCACGGAGATGAAAAAGAAATACAATGACCTTTTCAAAGAATTTATCGACGTATTCTCTTGGAGCTACGAAGATTTAAGGGCTTATGACACAAGCGTCATACAACACAAAATACCTTTAAAATAAAACCAGAAACCCTTCAGGTAGAAACTTCGTAGAATAAATCCAAAACAGTTGCCTGCAGTGGAAAAAGAAATTAAAAATATGGACGAGGCAGGCATAATAGTTCCTGTAAGATTCTCTGATTGGGTTTTGAATTTAGTGGCTGTGAGAAAGAAAACTGAGGAGATTAGATTGTGTATAGACTTCAGAAATCTTAATAGAGCCTCACTCAAAGACAATTACCCATTGCCAAAAATGGAACACATTCTACAGTGGGTAGTAGGATCAAAGAGGATTTCCTTGTTAGATGGTTTTTTAGGATACAACCAAGTATTAGTAATCCCAGAAGAACAACTCAAGATAGCCTTTACTAGTCCATGGGGAAACTTTATGTATGTAAAAATTCCCTTTGGACTGATGAACGCTGGGGAAACCTTCCAAAGAGCAATGGATATAGATTTTTCAGACGATATAGGACACTTCATTGTTATTTACTTGGATGACATAACAGTCTATTCTAAGACTGAAGAAGAACACCTGAAACATCTGAGAAAAGTGTTTGAAAAATGTAGAAGGTTTGGTCTGTCATTGAATCCTAAAAAGACTTTATTTGGGCTGCAAGAAGGAAAGCTTCTTGGCCACATTATATCTGAAAAGGGAATTAGGATAGACCCATAAAGAGTTGAGGGAATACTACAGATCACACACCCAAGAAACATCAAAGAATTACAGTCCTTCATTGGGAAAATTAACTTCATCAGGAGGTTTATTCCCAACCTAGTTGAACACCTTAGGAATATGACTAACATGGTGAAGAAAGGTGAAGGAGTTAAATGGACTGTTGGAGCTAAACGATCTTTTGAAACAGTAAAACTTGCACTCACCCAAGCTCCAGTTCTGATCAGCCCAGATTTCTTTAAAGATTTCCTGATTTTTTCATTTGCTTCTGAGGATACAGTAGCTGCAGTTTTATTGCAGAAAAATCCAGAGGGAATGGAACAGCCAATTGCCTTTTTTAGCAAAGCACTGAGGGATGCACCCTTGAAATACAACATAATGGAAAAATAGACTTACGCTCTTGTCAAAGCCTTAAAGGACTTTAGGGTGTACATACTGCATTCCCACACCATTGCTTATGTGCCTAACATAATAGTCAAAGATATTCTGTCCCAAGACCCAAATGGGAAGAGGGGTGTTTGGTCAATTTAGTGTGTCCTAAATTGCTAACATAAATTATCAACCAGGGATTCGTAAGTCGACAAAGTGTGGCGCACTATATGTGCAATATAACATATCTCTTACTTTTTGTCGTTTTTGGATTTTTATTGATCTTGGTTGGTTTCCTAATGTGAGATGAAAATTCTAAAATACAAGTATGGTTATGAATATTCAAGGCAATGATGTCATTTATAATGATTTACCAAACTTCAAACTTCAAAAGGATTTTGAAACATACAATGACAAAATTAAAAGGAAATGAAAATGTGCTGCTAGCCTAATAAATCAAACAGTGAACTATTGAGCATGAAAACCAAACTATCCTTGCTGCTGTCTAAACACAAAAGAAACTATGCTTAAAGAAATCCAGAATTGCAACAAAGTAAATCTAAATCAAATTACATCAACTTATATTCTGATCCCTCGCCATTAGTCCAGCTATGGCTTTCGGAGGTAACCATAAACAACTTGAGCAATATGATATCTAATTTGCAGAAAAAGAAACTAATATCAAACTACACACTCATACTTCAATCCCTCACCATCAGTCCAGCTGTGGCTTTCGGAGGTAACTGAAAATGACATGAGCAATTTAATATGTCTAACTTGCAGAAAGTAAACTAATATCAAACTACACACTCATACTTCAATCCCTCACCATCAGTCCAGCTGTGGCTTTCGGAGGTAACTGAAAATGACATGAGCAATTTAATATATCTAACTTGCAGAAAGTAAACTAATATCAAACTACACTCATACTTCAATCCCTCACCATCAGTCCAGCTGTGGCTTTCGGAGGTAACTGAAAATGACATGAGCAATTTAATATATCTAAATCTAACTACTAAAGCAAGTGTGCAAGACTGAAATAAACAAATAGTGCTGGAATTAAACAAAAACTAAGAAAAAGAAATCAGCAGAAGGACAATATTGATTCCATGTCATTAGTCATAAAAAGATGTGCAAATGTCCGGGCTGCCATGAAAAATTATGCTAAAAGCTATGATTTCAGAAAGCAATCTAAGTAAGGAAATATGACAAAACAGAATTGAAAGCAACTTATCTAGAAAACATGTAAAAGCCTCCTTGGATAGCAGGGGCCCTCTGCTACCAATTTGGTGAAGTCCTTCAACTCCTTAAAGTTGTAATCAAAACAGCATCAAAGAACTGAATTTCTCTATTAAAAAGAACTCACAAATCTACATCCCATTCCATCTTGAACTTTGTTACAAAAGACTTCTCTACTACTTTTTCATTACTTCCTCATTACCTATGATAGTAGAAAGCTTCTCCTATTTATACAAAATATGAAGAGTCATCTCATTAATGGGAGTCCATGAATCTCTCCCTCCATCTCTAGAGTTATAATCAAAATAGGAAATGATAAGACACATGTCTTTCTAGAGTCTCAACACAACTTGAGGAATGAGACACATATCCTCTTAGAGTTTCAATACAACAAGGAAGTGAGACACATATCCTCTTGGTCTCATAATCTTCTCCAACCAAATTCGAATTTGGCCTTAGAGTGCCACATAAGGGTCTTCTAGAAGTCTCCTTTTGACCTACACATGTCACAAAACTCATAACACATATATAGATATATGAAACTATGTTAATTTTCTAGTTTCTAATCATAAATTCACTTAAAATATATAAAATAAATAACTTTGAAAAACAAGGATCCTAACCCATATATTTATGAAAATGGTTACTTGATGTAGGGTTTTAGGTCAAATGGCTATGAAATAAGAGCTAAATGGTTATGACATAATGGAAATATGTATGAATATGGAGAACACTTTTGAGACTCAACATACCCCCCAACTGAAGTTGTTGCATGTCCTCATGCAACTATTGCAATGATTCATTTGTCTATGAGTTGATCTTTTATGAGTTTTGACTCATATAAATTCATTCCAAACTTTGCTTCTTGATATTTTCCTTTTTGGCAAAGTATAATACATTTGATTGCAACATTTTTTTTTTTTTTTTTTCAATGGTTGGTTCTTGTGTGACAACCTCTTTTTTTTCTTTTTTTTTTTGAAGCATTGGTTCTTGTGTAACAATGCTTTATTTTCTTTGTTGCATCAAAGTTCATGAAAACATTTAGAATCAATTACTTCATCAATGAATTGATCATTTGCAAGGCATATAATATTTTGGATCATATTGCAACAATAGTTGGTTGGGAAGTATATGTGTATGGAAATGGAATGAAAATGTGTGATAGTGTATGACATGTGGATATGAAATGATGTCCCTTACCCCCCCTCAACTAAAGATATGACAATGTGAAAAAGGGAGTGAGGAATTTTTCCAAAGTTACAATTTTAGCATTCTAATGAATTACATGACTAAAAATTAGAAAACAACATACCTTCACTTACCTTAAATGTGGATGAGTTGTGCATGTGTGGTGGCTGCAAAATTCTGATCATATTCTTCTTCAAGTGGCTGAACAAGAGGAGTCATGGATAAAGAGATGAGATGACTTTTTATTGTTTTTACTAAAAATTGTTGAATCTGCTCCAAAATGCTGAAAATAATAGTCTTCATGTCTTCAAAACTCATTGGCATAATTCCTACTATGTGAAAAGATGTTCTAATGTCGAACATAGTAGGAAATTGTTGACTTAGTGGCCATTAATGGATGCCACTAGTCAACACGAGAACTCTCACCATTGATGACAATGAGAGTCAAGATGCCCAGACACATCTTGCTAGGTACGAATGATTTTGCTGATGTCGAGTCACCTAGAAGATCTGACGAACAAGAGACATTAATGTATTCCCATTGTTTGTCAGCATGAGAATTTGCCATTAAGGCATGCAAGCCTCAAGGTGTTTTTACAAAGAACTTAGACTCAAAGGACTATGGACTCAATAATTTGCATTACAGCAGGGCTTATTTGTGGAATGAAAATGACAAGAAATGGAAGATGAAAATGGAAGATGGCAATGGAGAGTAGAAATGAAAATGGGAAATAAGCATGTGAATGAACCTCTTGCTTTTATTTGTGGGTTATGAATGGATGGAAAGTGGATGTGAATGTAAATGGAAAATATGAAGTGAAATGAGGTGAATGGTTTATTATGAGGTATGGATGTGATGGAGACAATAGTATCTGAAATTTTTTCAAGTGTTTGGATCTGATTTTACATCAGCATATTTCCTCTTTGTTGCTGATCATCCTCTTATGAAACAAATTGGTCTCTTAGAGAGACACCATTCTCTTGTAGTCATTTGTCCTTCCTCCAGGAACCTGCAAAAAAAACTAATACTTCTTCTGCAATGGAATGTAAGATTATCAAAGGAGAGAGGTGATCAATCTCTCTAGTTATGATATTTACACACAAAACTAAGAATTTGTATTAATGAAACAAGTTCTCAAAGGAAAAATCAAAAGAATTTATACATGTTTTGGAATTAGTGCTTCAAGTTGAATGTAGCTTCTTTTCAGCAATTTATTTCATTATTTACCATTTCAAACTCTAATGATGGATTTCTCATTGTGTAGATCTTGTTGAGACCTTTCCAACGATACTTAAATCATCAAAATCTGATTTTGTATGAGAAAGTTAGGCTGATTTGAACAATGAGGTTTTTCAGCTGCGGAATTGGAGAACAACTGTGAAATTGGACTTTAGCTGCGGAATTGGAGAACAGCTGCGGAATTGGACTTTAGCTGCGGAATTGGAGAACAGTTGTGGAATTGGACTTTAGCTGCAGAATGTCGACGGTTTCTATAGCTAAAAATCTTGAATAAAAAGTTAGCCATTCATCCTTCATCATCAGTTCAAAATTAATCAATACCTTCAGAAAAATGAGCAAATAACTTATTCATTTCATTGATTCAAATTTTTTTTTTTTTTTTAACAACAAAAGAGAAATGCAATTTTTTTTTAAGTTTCAATAAATGATGCTAAATAAAGCAAACTCAGATACATTGACCAATCGTGACCTTGCAATGACCATAGAATGGTATGTGAAGATCACATAAGATGAAAAATAATATACTGGTAAGCATTGAAGAACATAAAAGGCATGATTGCTATTTCAAAATATAATCTTTCATCTTTTCAAAATTTATTTTTGTATCTGTTTGATCCTTGAGGACTATCACAATCAGTAACCGTTCAGGACCACCCCCCTCAGTTGGAATTCCAATTGCAGCAGTTGCCATTACAGACATGTTCAATCTCAATTGAGCTTACCTTTATGCTACTAAGTTTCATTGTGTCATCTGCACGACCATGTGCTTGATAATATCCTCTTGTAGTTTGTTCAATTCATACCCATGCCCTCCTAATGTCTTTCCATAGTGATGTGGCATCCCTTTGAAATAAACATCATAATGGTTGGTGTTTAATAATGTCGTTGAAGCACCAAAAATTGCTGGGCAGATGATAAAGGAGATGTGAAATCCAACATTCAGAAAACAAAATTGAATTGAATTCAAAAATGAGTGGAATGTGGATTGAATGCCACGATAAGAGTTTGATTTTGATTAGAATTCTTCTTCTTGGATTTAGAAAACCGGATTATCAATGCAGAGTGCCGTTTTCAAATTCTTCACTAAAAAAAAACCGTTTTTCCTCACGCGGCACGCAAAAATGGCCTTCAAAGAACCGAGAAATTCTCCCAGACCGCCACGAATTTCGTAAAACGATTTCTGGGTTATCTAATTGACCACGTTGGAGAAAAAACCCATGTTTTATTTTTTTCAAATTCATCTCCGTTTGGCCAAATCGTGCTTTCAAAGTTTGACGTTTTTATCTATTTTGCGTTTCCCTGAATTGCTACATTCGACTGTGAAATTGATTTTGAAATTTTTTTTTAAGATTCGATCACAGCACAGACAGATGACTGAACAATACAATCATGGCATCCTCCTCTGATTTCAACTTGCCACTATTATCAACAGGGACAGGCATGAGAACAACGAAATTGGGAATATCGGGATCAGTGGCTAAGGCTTCTACTGCCAGCAGATTCTTTGCGTTTCAATCTAAGAATGTTGTTGATGATTTCGTTGATCTGCAGATGATTATCACGAGCTTATTTTCTGAAACCTTCTCTCTCAAAAGGTTGAGGACAGGTTCTCCATATTGTGTCCAATATGATGCCACAAGTGCTTGGGCCTTTAACATGATTGCCTCAGCTATATCGAGAGCCTGTTTTGATGCCAAGACTGTCAAGAGCAGCTGCTTATGACAAGATTCGAGGGTATTGATTTTTGTTATTGATTTGTTACTGTTTTGTTTTTGTGTTTTGTTTTTCAAATTTTTTTATTTTTTTTTATTTTTTTATTTTTTTTTATTTTTTTTTAATTTGTTTTTGTTAATAAAACTATATGTTATATTTTTAAAAATTAAAAATACACATATATGTTTTACTAAATAAAATGAATTTTTTATTTATTTATTTGTTTTGTTAATAAAATTACACATGTTATATTTTGAAAAATTAAAAATATACATATGTAATTTACTAAACAGAACAATTTATTGAATTTTTTTTTTTTTAAATGATTTGTTATTAAAATTATATATATTTTTTCAAAAATAAAAATATACATATATATCTTAGTAACAAAACAATTTTTTTTTTTTTTTTTAATTGATTTGTTTAATAAAATTATGTATGTTATATTTTCAAAAATTTAAAAATACACATATATATTCATTAAACAAAACAATTTATTGAAATCAAAGTTTTTCATGAAAACAAATTTTTAAATTGTTGAATCAATTGAAATGATAAAGTTTTATTTTGTTTTTTTTTTTTTTTTTTTTAACATAATAATTCTTTTTCTAATCCTCCAGATCACACAAAGTGCAGGAGGAGAGCATAATCAAGAATTATTAATTTTTTTTAGATGTAAGAAATAAGGCTACCTAGTTACACTTCCCCGGCAACGGCGCCAAAATGTTTGGTCAATTTAGTGTGTCCTAAATTGCTAACATAAATTATCAACCAGGGATTCGTAGGCGGCAAGTGTGGCGCACTATATGTGCAAGATAACCTATCTCTTACTTTTTGGTCGTTTTTGGATTTTTTATGAAATTCTGAAAAACAAGTATGGAGACAAATATTCAAGACAACAATGTCTTTCTAATTATTTTCCAAACTTCAAATGAATTTTAAAACACACAATGACAAATTAATTCTTCAAAGAAAATGAAATTGCATCACTACTCTAGTCAAACAAACAATGAACTACTGATCATGAAACTCATTATCCTTGCTGCTGTTCAAACACAAAAGAAACTATGCTTAAAGAAATCCAAAAGTTGCAACAAAGTAAATCTAAATCAAATTACATCAGCTTATCTTCTGATCCCTCACCATTAGTCCAGCTATGGCTTTCGGAGGTAACCATAAACAACTTGAGCAATACGATATCTAATTTGCAGAAAAAGAAACTAATATCAAACTACACACTCATACCTCAATCCCTCACCATCAGTCCAGCTGTGGCTTTCGGAGGTAACTGAAAATGACATGAGCAATTTAATATATCTAACTTGCAGAAAGTAAACTAATATCAAACTACACCCTCATACTTCAATCCCTCACCATCAGTCCAGCTGTGGCTTTCGGAGGTAACTGAAAATGACATGAGCAATTTAATATATCTAACTTGCGGAAAGTAAACTAATATCAAACTACACACTCATACTTCAATCCCTCACCATCAGTCCAGCTGTGGCTTTCGGAGGTAACTGAAAATGACATGAGCAGCTTAATATCTAAATCTAACTACTAAAGCAAATGTGCAAGACTAAAATAAACAAATAGTGTTGGAATTAAACAAAAACTAAGAAGAAGAAATCAGCAGAAGGACAATATTGATTCCATGTCATTAGTCATAAAAAGATGTGCAAATGCCCGGGCTGCCATGAAAAATTATGCTAAAAGCTATGATTTCAAAAAGCAATCTAAGTAAGGAAATATGACAAAACAAAATTGAAAGCAACTTATCTAGAAAACATGTAGAAGCCTCCTTGGATAGCAGGGGCCCTCTGCTACCAATTTGGTGTAATCCTTCTTCAGCTCCTTAAAGTTGTAATCAAAACAGCATCAAAGAACTGAAGTTCTCTATTAAAAAGAACTCACAAATCTACATCCCATTCCATCTTGAACTTTGTTACAAAAGACTTCTCTACTACTTTTTCATTACTTCCTCATTACCTATGATAGGAGAAAGCTTCTCCTATTTATACAAAATATGAGGAGTTATCTCATTAATGGGAGTCCATGAATCTCTCCCTCCATCTCTAGAGTTACAATCAAAATAGGAAATGATAAGACACATGTCTTTCTAAAGTTTCAACACAACTAAGAAATGAGACACATATCCTCTTAGAGTTTCAATACAACAAGGAAGTGAGACACATATCCTCTTGATCCCATAATCTTCTCCAACCAAATTCAAATTTGGCCTTAGAGTGCCACATAAGGGTCTTCTAGAAGTCTCCTTTTGACCTACACATGTCACAAAACTCATAACACATATATAGATATATGAAACTATGTTAATTTTCTAGTTTCTAATCATAAATTCACTTAAAATACATAAAATAAATAGCTTTGGAAAACAAGGATCATAACCCATATATTTATGAAAATGGTTACTTGATGTAGGGTTTTAGGTCAAATGGCTATGAAATAAGAGCTAAATGGTTATAACATAATGGAAATATGTATGAATATGGAGAACACTTTTGAGACTCAATAAGGGGCAAGTGGATTTTTGTGATTTTAGAATACGACCTTGAGATTAAACCCACCAAACTGATCAAAGGTCAGGGCTTAGCCAAATTAATGGCTGAATCAAATCTGCAAGCCCTTGACATTAACATGGTAGCTGCCTTAGATGAGAAAGAAGGATTGCCTGATCCCACTGTTGAGGAGAAGTTTCAGAACTCTCCTTGGTACTCTGATATCCTTTATGTGCTCACCAACCTAGATGCTCCACCTGAACTGTCAAAGACTAAGGCCAGATTCATTAAAATAAAGTCCAGAAGCTACTGCATTTTGAATGAAAACTTATACTGGAAAAATCCAAATGGCCTATTGCTTAACTGTTTGCTTGAAGCAGAGGCAGAAAATATTAAAGACGAATTCCATGCTGGAGACTGAGGAGGCCACCTGAACTGGAAGGCCACTGCAAACAAAATACTCAGGGCTGATTATTATTGTCCCACACTCTTCAATGAAATCCATAAGATGGTAATTGCCTGCCACAAATGCCAAATTTTTGAAGGCAAGAGAAAACTCCTCCCCCTCCCATTACAACCCATCACTGTTGAAGGCCCTTTTATGCAATGGGGCCTAGATTTTATTGGGGAAATACACACCGTTTCTTCTACACAACACAAATGGATCTTAACAGCCATAGACTACTTCACTAAGTGGATAGAAGCCATACCTACTAGGAATGCCACAGATTCAGTCATCATTGGGTTCCTAGAAAGTCATATCCTCTCTCGGTTTGGCTGCCCAAGGAAAATAATCACCGATAATGCTGCTGCTTTTGGATCCAAGAAAATGGTTAATTTTTGTCACAGGTATCAAATAGCGCTTGGTCATTCCATTGCCTATTACCCACAAGGTAATGGCCTGGTTGAATCATCAAACAAGAGCCTTGTGGCCATCATGAAAAAGTTGTTAGAAGAGAACAAAAAGTCATGGCATAAAAAGTTGGTGCATGCCTTGTGGGCTGAAAAACTTACAACAAAGAAGTCCATTGGCATGTCACCATTTCAGCTTGTCTATGGTATAGAAGCAGTATTTCCTACCAGCCTTGGGGTACCAGTAATCAATCTGGTCCAAGAGATTCAAACAGAAAAAGAAAATATGGTGAGAAGGATAAACCAGACAATTAATCTCCAGAAAACAAGGGAGGAGGTTTATAACAGAGCTGTCAAAGTTCAGGAAAACATAAAAAGGTTGTTTGACAAGACAACCAAAGCTGTTGATTTCAAAATTGGAGATAAGGTTCTGAAGTGGGACTCAAGAAGAGAGGAAAAAGGAAAACACGGCAAGTTTGACAGTTTATGGTAGGGCCCATACATCATCCAGGCCACTGTGGGTCCAAATGCTTTCTTCCTACATGAATTAGATGGTACAGAGCTGTTTGGGGGTCTTGTCAATGGCAGGATGCTCAAACACTACTTTTGTTGATTTACTATTTCCAGTTTCCATTTCCATTGTACATACCTGTTAGTATGAATCCTTTGTCGAAGTATACGAAAAAATACCACTTTAGCTACGCATAACTAATAGCTCTAACATCAAATATGGCTGCCAATATCTTCAGATCTGCAGTTAGTTGATCAAGACAAGAGCTGCAAAAACCAGATCTATGCATAGAAAGACATTAAGCAGTAAAAAGAAGGTTTTGCTCCATATATCCAATATACAAGACAAGAACAATTTTTGAAAGAATTTTTTGTATTAAGGGCACCTGGGAGGAAAACAAGAAGATGTTTCCAATTCTCCTCAATGGAATGGGTTCTTGGAAGTCCTTAGCACTTCAGATCTAGCATTTCTCTCTCCTATTGGTGTAGAAAACCCAGACAAATATAGAACTCAAAGGGAGCTCACACAACAAATAACGGAGAATATGACAATGATAATGGCTCCAAGTCAGACCAAGAGTTTAGATCCAGAGTGATCTAATAGGCAACAAAAGGTGAAGAGTGGTAGGAAAAACCCTCCTATTTATAACAAAATATTGGGTCATTCTAGATCTTGGTGCATGATTAAAATAACATTAACCAAATCTAGATCCACCTTTTTTGGAATATTTTATTATATTTGTTGGAGGGAAAAAGTATTTGACTTGGGTCAAATCCCTTTATTTGTGAATAATAAATAAATAAATGATTTATTTATCATTTTAAGGCGGTGGTTAAAAGATAATCAAATAAATAATGATTTATTTAATTATTTATGGGTGATTTAGTCATATTTAACAAGGAATATTATTTAAATAAGGTTTAAATAATTATTCCTAGAAAACAATAAGATAAATAAAGATTTATCTAATTAATTTCTTTGTTTTGGGTTAAACATGACCAGGAAAATCAAACAAATATAGGTTTGTTTAATATTTCCTTTTGAGGTTTCCTGTTTAGACCATAAACAACCTAATAAATGTGTTTTATTAAGTTATTTTACATAGTGAAAGCAATTTTACTTAGGGTAAAATTGGTCTTACATAGTGTACTTGGGTCCATCTAATGATAATAGGTTAGATGACCAAAAAATGGTGTAACAGATTTCCCCCCAGCGTGCGAGTGTTAGGAGCAAATCGTATGACCGAAGTATGTTGTAAGAACTCAATCACCAGACATCAAAAGGGAAGTCGGAGAGAGAGATGTAAGGTAGACTAATGTGCTAAAGAACTAGACCCTGAGGAGACGAGACTTATAGGTGCAACAAGTCTCTTTTTATGATAGGGTACCTGTGCTAAAGGCGGCGGGGGAGGCATACCTATGCCCGCCGAGACAAATTACAAAAGAATAGTGTGTCCAGTAAACAAGGTACCGAACCATAAAGTACAACCGGCATAAACATGAGCTAGATAAAAATACAATGAAGGATCCCACATACATGTTGTGCCTAGGATAACAACCAAGACTTATACAATAATATCTGAGTACATGAGATACAAAAACAACCCAAATTCCCCCTAAAAATGGGGAAGGGCTCGCAAAATTTGACTGATACATGCAAATCAAAGAGGCGCTGCAAGCGGCTAAGGTCGACATCATCAAATATATGGAGCTGCATCAAAGGCTGTAATGAAGAGGTCATCCGGGCATGTGGGGGGCTACCTGCAAGGCCACCCCCTCATGAGGGTTGAGACATCTCACACATACCCGGGAATCACCAAGAGCTGCTGCTGCATCACTGAACCATCAAGTATACAGATCTCGATCATGCTGAAAGGAGCTGGAGCTGAGAAACAATCAAGTCAAAGGGTAATGAGAAAGCCCTTTGCCTGATCCGAGACATCGAACAAGAGTGGAAGCTGGAACCAAGGTACACCGCCCTCTAGACCGGCCTTCTGGAATGGATGAGCTGATGTCGACAGAAGGAGGTCCGCCATAGGTGAGGCAATGAGAGATCCTCAACGAAGGCACAAGAGACAATAGTCGAGCGACTGACAGAATAATATCAATGATGATGATGAAATGGAGGGAACTGAGTAGCGAATGGACGACTTCCCTTGTTAGAGAATAAAGGGCAGGAATGACATGGCAGCGACTGACACAAGATCATGAGGGATAGGGGACAGTGGGACTGAAAGCCATAATGTGCGACGCAAGAGAGGCATCAAGAAATGAAGGATGGAGGACTATAGCGGGGTACAAAGGGACTCGGGATAGACTCCATGAATGTGATGATGACTCAACTTGGATGCTCTAAACAAGGGAGACTCGATGGTGCTGCCACACAGTAAAGGTCCAATGGGGGACCATGAAAACATGAGTTCAAGATGGTAACTCACGATGAAAATCAACACGAACAAAGAAAAGTAAGGAGGCAAAGTGGTGCACCAAGTACAAGTGTTGTAAGTGAAGAAATGTGATTTTAAGGAGAGGTGAAGTGACCCATCTTGGACAAAATGTGTCCTGGTGAAGTATCAAATCACAAAAAACTAACATATACCCATTTGAGGGCTCGGTGATAGCTTTCCAACGGTGCAGATGGTTTGTCAAATGGAGCTACGGTGTGGTCACAGCAGGTGAAAGAAGAAACAAGGGTTCTCTTTTAATAAGGCAGTTTTCCCTCCAAATTCACTCATTTGCTAGTGTTGCTGTGGTGAAGGTAGAGAGGAGAGAAGGCCCTAAATCTTGCGGCGAGCGTAGCGGACAAACCAACCGTTGGAATCGAGATATGTCAGTTGCAGGTAAGAGGCCTAACCTTACTCTTTCATTTTGATGGATTGAAAGTTCAGATTAGGGCCCAGAATCTCAAGAACAGACCCCCTTGCATCTTTTCGGCTGGGTCGCACTTTTTGGGCCAAAATCTGCGACCTGGGACGCAGGTTTTGGGCAAAAAGGTGCGACCTATCTCAGGATTTGGCAGAAAAGTGCGACCTGGAAGATGAGGGGGTTTTAGTGCTGTTTGATGGCTGAGAGCTGGGTTTTTGTGTTTGGTTACAGTATGCCCTACCTTTAGGCTGACAAAGATGATTTTTTTGTGCAGGTATGGCAGATATACGGGTGAACTGGAGAGAGAGAGACCTGGGTACATTACGGGCAGAGATCCAAGCGGATCAGGGTGTCCGTCATGTGTTGGCCAGGTTTGGGGTTCTTAAATTTTTGGAGAACCCTTTGATGAGAGCTGGAGAGCCCTTGTTGGCCCAGATTATCAGTTATTGGGATCTAGAGCATGAGGTCTTTATAGTGCAGGGGAACAAGATCGAACTGAAAGTCCAGGATGTGTATTTCCTGACAGGTCTCCCGCCACTTGGGATGGTGGGAAATACGCAGCCAGTGTTACCGCGGGGGCAGAACATCATGGAGTTTGTGGAGCGGCATTGTCGATTGGGTCTCCAAGTCAAAGGGACGCGGATACCGATCGGGGACCTAGAGAGATTGGAGACCCGGGCAGTGGTCGCAGCGATGCTGCGGATCCTGGGCAACCAGGTGTTCCATCACATCACTGGGGGGCAGATGATGATCGTAGAGAGTGTGTTGAGTGGGATCTACTATGGGTGGGCCCAAATGATGTTGGTGTCGTTAAAACGACATATGTCGCTTTGCAAGCGGCAAGTGAACCACGATTGCTCGTATGGGACTTTATTATGCTCCTTCTTTTTTGAGGAGATCTCGACCTTACGACCTCATGTACAGCTCTCAGATGGGGGCCTGAGAGAGCCCAGGATGCACCGGTGGGGGCGACTACTGTGTAGAGGAGGAGGAGGGGCGGTCGGACGGGTGTTTCGACCTGATTTCTTTGCCCATTGGGATCAGATGTCGTTATACATAGACGACTATCCCTATAGTGGGATGAGTTATTGTGGGGATCCAGACCTACCACTTCCGCCTGGTCGAGTATGGGGACCCGATGGTAAGTGACAAGTAACTATTCATTTTTTGGCATGTTAAAGTTAATGAATAGTAGATAGGGTACTGATTCATGTACTTTTGGTATGCAGATATAGCTCTGGTAAAACCGGCTGGGTATATGGGACGCCCGACAGCATCTGGAGCTGCAGGTCCGAGTGGGTCGAGAGCAGTGCATAATGAGGATGCGGCCGCCCTTCTGGAGGACATCCACCGTAGATGCGAAAGGTTGCTGACCGGAGTGTCAGAGCGCGGGTGGAAAGACTTGGACGACCAGTACATAGAGCCATGTATTGGTCTACCCTCGTAATGGCGAGGTGTCATGCGGCACATGGCGATGGCTGGTCAGGGGATACATGATCTACAGGCTGTAGGAGTAGAGCCATTGGCTCGGAATCCGCCAGATAGTGATTAGGTGTGGGGCAGGTGGTGCCCCCTAGTGTGTATGTAGGGGCAGGTGGTGCCCCCTAGTGTGTATGTAGGGGCAGGTGGTGCCCCCAGTTTTGAGTTTTCTGTAACATGCTATGGGCATGTCAAATGTATCAGAGTAGATGGACTCTAAAACACATGTTTTGTGACACATATTATGGATATGCATCTTTTTTAATGATTATGAATGTTATTGTCTTGTATGAAATGCGTGTGATAAATGCCAATCTAGAACATGGTTTGCAATACTATCCACATAGTGATTCTGGTCTCGAGGTACATGGTTGAACGTTATGGTTTCAAATTCACGTATCAAGAGTTTCACTCATAAATATCGTCTAAACAGCACAGGATTATGCACACGATAGACACCATTTAGTTGCATGACAAGAAGTAGGGAATCTAAACGAACATGCAGATGGAGGATGCGATGAAAGAGGGCATCGGCTAAGAGACCACGCACTGCATCATATTCGGCCTGATTTTTGGTGGCAGTACCAATGCAAACCCCCATTTGAGAGCACAAGGGCATGCAAGGGGGTGAAAATGGCCCAACCTGCCGAGGCTAGATTCCGGGAGTAACGACTTGCACCATCGGCGTAACCGATATAGGGTGGGGACGGGAGGTCCTGCGGAATAGTGTTACAAGACAACAAATGGGGGGAGGAGGGACAATGACGGCAGTGTGAGTGTAAAGAAGACATTGAGCGGCAACTGTGGGGGGGAGTGTGATGAGCAGGATGGCTATGACTCATATACAAACTAGAGGGTGGTATATGAGGGCTATAGGAGGTATGGCGGGGACTCAGGCTGCGGAGGTCAACAGAGATACGGGTGGAGTGATCTCGTGTATGGGCGGAAAAGAGGGGGTCAAGGGTGGAAAGGACACCACATGACGTGACAAAGTTATCTAAATCATCCGTAGGGGAAGAAAGGCATGCATACGGATCGTCACGGGGAATGACAGAAGAGCAGGGAAACAAATGGTTAAAATATGGGGAGCCCAGGGTGGTTGCTGAAGGGGGTTCAAGTGAAACAACAGGGGAGGATTCAAGGGGAATGTGTTCCAAGGGTCTCACAGAGGATGATAGGTAAAGAATGGTCGTAGTAGACTCCGTCATCTGGACATCAGGGGGGGAATGTCGATGGGAGCGGGGGGATCCTCAAGTTGACCCGAAGCATACTGCGCGAGTATGGGAGAGGCAGATTGATTTTTTTTAACCTCATACTCTCGAACTACTTCTAAAGAGGCGCGGTAATGCGTCAGGTGAGGACAATGGTGGGAGTAATGGCCATGGACACCGCACAAAGCACAGGGTTTGCTAGTGCGAATAGTTTTTGGGTTCTTGGTTATGGACGAGGATGGAAGAGAAGGGTCGGAGACCGTAGACTCAGGGAACGCGACTTTAACCATGGGTTGAATGCGGGGCAACTCAGGAAAAGTATGGGTGGCGTGACCGACGACATCACACAAGGCACAAGGCTTTGCGGGCGGAGGAGGAGCAGGGTCAGTCGGGGTGGCCTTGTCTTTGGATGCCCCCTTGCGAGCTTTGCCTTTCTTTCCTGGAGCTGTCACCACAGGGGTAGGGTCCTGGGGAGGTGCAGGGGGCATGGTAGCAACGGAGGAAGCGAGGGGGACTGGTTGAACTGGTGTCAAAGCAAGATAGGGTTTGGGGTGACCAGGAGGGGTAGCAGCTGGAGGGTCAAGGTACCAGACGGGTATACCCAAGGTCAGGTTAGGGAGAGAGAGGGTGGCCATGACGGGGACCGAATAGACTCTGGGAGGGGGAGCCAGGAAAGGTATCTGACCAGCGGGGTAATGACCAGGAGGGAAGGCTCCGAGATGGTTAAGGCCTGGGGGAACCGATCCAGGGGGATAAAGGGGTTCAGGGATACCAGCTGTAGGAGAAGGGCCAGAAGGAGGAGGTCTGGCTGGCGGAGATGAAGGGCTAGGAGTAGGTTGTGGTGGGCGAGGTTGAGTCTAAGGTTGCTGACTAGCCGAAGCGGGTCGCTTAAGGGCAGCCCAAGACAATTGTATCATGCAAACATTCGATAAGCTGGGATCAGAGATATGAGGAGGGGGGGGACCAGGAAAAGTTCCAAGCAGGGAGGAGTCTTTATAGACGCCGAGGGAGACACTGGTCAAGGAATCGACGGTTTGCTTATTGGCTATAGAAGAGATGGTCGTCTCCGGGGAGGTCTGAGACGACGGCTCATGGTAAGTCAACTGGTCGATGGTGACTATCTTTCCATTGTGAGGAAAAGACATCTTGCGAAAAACCGCGGATGGGACAGCAGACATGGCATAGGTGTAGCTTTGCCCCAATAGAATGTTGTAGTCTAGAGGGGCGTCGATGACTTCGACGTCAACGCAAACAGTCTTACCGGCAAGGGTGATAGGACAATTACGAAAAAGGCCAATGGGCTGGGAGGCGTGGCCGTCCCATGCTCGAAGGGTGATCGTGGAAGGGGCCAACTCAGGAGATCCGAGTTGCTTCCAAACCGAAGCAGACATCACACAGGTGGATGCCCCCTCATCAATTATACACCGAGAAACATTAGCGTTCCGGATTTTGACTGGGATTTGGAAGGCTACGGAAGCAGGAAGAGGAGGATGTTCTAATTGATGGGCGTCGAAAACAATCATTTGGTCATCAGCAGGATCTACAGCGCCCATGGCAGATAGTAGAGCCTTCTTTTGGGAAGGGCACGACTGGAGGAGTTCCAGTGTGGAAATGGCAGCAGGAGATTGCGCCAAATCATCTACTATGCTATACGAATGAGAAGCTCGACCAGAAGCAGCATTTCGACGTAACGGTCCTTTAGGAATCTTGGTATGGACCTCAAATTTGGGTTGAGGGATATGTAAGGGACCATTGGATGTCGAAAGAGGCTCTGTAGAACCAGAAGAAGAGGACTCGGGGGCAGACTGAGCGGGAGGCTTGGGGTACTGGCGAGACCGAGTTTGAAGGTGAAGGTCGATGGTTGGGGATGGATCAGAGTTCATCATGAGGATCTGGTAATCGGAGGAACCAGAAGGGGAAGGTTGAGTGGCGACCTGTCCGTCAGGTGGTTGGGTAGCCACGAATCTTTGCTGAGGGAAAGGATCAGTAAACACAGCTGGTTGAGTAGTGGCCACATTAGGGGGAGCATGAGGGGAGGCATGTTGTCCTCGCAATGTGGCTTGAGACTCCCACATCTGCCGCATCTGTGGTAAGAGGGGACAATCGTGGGTGTAGTGATCGTAAACACCGCAACATGAACAAGGCTTATTGGTGTAGAGAGGCCTGTCCGGCTTGGGCTGAGTGCCCTGTTGCCGTTTAGCAGTGTTAGGGTCAGTACCTTGAGGATTGGGTCCATGCATACCAGGGGCGGATTGATTTGGATTGCCTCTCCACCTTCTTTGAGAAGGGGGATTAGTCGCGCCCTGCTGTGCAAATACTTGCCCTGGAGGGGGCTGTAGGTGCTGTTGCAGGGTTGGAGGAGGCAAGGGAGGTGGAAGCACATGTGCTGGAGGAGCTGGCGCACCAAGCTGCAGATAAGGGTAATGGTTAGGTTGGGAAACATTGAGGTAAGCAGGAGGTTGGGCAAAAGGATGAGGCATGCCGTATCCTGTATACATGCTACCTGGAGGGGGAAAAGTGCTAGAGGTGCTGGCCCCTCCCTGAGGGAGACCATAGCCCATAGGAGGTTGAGTGTACGGATGAGAAAGGGCTCCAACGATACCGTTGGTAGAATGAGATGCTGCCTGGGGAGGTCAGGAAGGACGGTATAAACATAACCAGACTGAGCGTAGATCAGGTCATATTTCAAGGCTACTTGGAGGGCGGCTTCTTCGGTTTGAGGGAAATGGGAGGCGACATCTTTGCAAATGGGAGGTAAGAGAGTGCGAAGGAACCAGTCCATATAAACCCGATCTTCGAAGGGGGGAGCTTGACATAAGCTCCGTCTTCTCCGCCATTCCTGGACATGGGTAGAAAGGCGGGTCGAAGAGGTCTGCTTGAAAGAAGTCAAGAGCTCCGTACCAATATCGTATCGGAGAGGGAGCTGGAAATAAGATAAAAATTCTTGGGCAATGGTCGCAAAGGTGGTATGGGAAGAGGTGGCTTGGTCAACATACCATTTAGAAGCTTCGCCCTTAAGCGTGCGTTGGAACAACCGAAGACGAGTGGAAAGATCGGACATGGTTGGTTGGATCTTCTCTAGCAAGGCCTTCGAACTTAGGGATGTCAGAGGGAAGCTTGGTTGGCATAGCAGGCCAACCAAAGTCATGGCGGATAGGTTCATTGATCAACTGATTGAAATCGGGGAGGCTGAGGCCTGCCATGTAAGGGTGCAAGGGTG
Organism: Pinus albicaulis; assembly: GCA_034641835.2. NCBI lineage: Eukaryota > Viridiplantae > Streptophyta > Pinopsida > Pinales > Pinaceae > Pinus > Pinus albicaulis. The sequence continues at coordinate 1,265,014,144 of CM076583.1, read as the reverse complement.
TAGCCGAGGTAGTTCCTGTGGCGGTTCCGCTAGTAGTAATTCCAGCATTAAGGCCGGGATTACCGCTAGCATTAGGCCCTGGACCAGACATAGTGAAGGTGACAGGGGGAGAACCAGAAGTAAAAGGAGAACCCAATGAATCAGAAGAGGAGTCAGAATGTGGACTCGGAGGAGGACTGGCTCAACGACGGTGGGACGGAGCAGGTCGATCGACTAAAAACTGAGGATGAAGGCCAAGAAGTCTCTGGGAGGTGCGCCTTGGGGGCGCAATGATGACAACACAAACACGGCACGAGGGGAAGAAGAACGACCGACAAAGGCAGGAAGGGACAGAATCAAGTGATTATAATGTCGAAACAAGGGCAAAAAGGTGCAGTGTCAATTGATTTTAAAGTCTTTTCCTGGCGGTGTAAACCAGGCTCTTCTTCGCTTAGGGTGAGTGTGTGGCGTGCGTTAATTTTAATTTTTAAACCCTTTTCGTTTTGAGAGCAAGAGAAAAAGTTTGCTACGTAACTGAAAATAATGCTGCAAAAACAGTATATAATGCTGAAATAACAGAAAATTAACAGCTACAAGTGCATCGATTCAACCCAAAAAGGCGGGTCTCTCAAAATTAATCTAAAAGAGGGAAAACATCTAGTCAAAACACACTAAAAAGAGGCCAATATATCTAGGGTCAAAAGGGACAGGGATCTAAAGGAGAAAGCTGCTGAAAAGAGGTGCAGATCACAGCCAAGAGGCGGAGGCAAGGTGGCTGGAAAAAAGGAGGAAATCAACAAAAAGCCGAAAGGACAGGGAGGAGGTCCAAACAAAACTACAAGAGGTGGTTTGAAAGGAAAAAGAGCTGATTTAAAGGGATCTGAGAATGAGGTATCAGATCTGAAAAAAGGGAAGGCTGAAACTCTGAAAAATCAAACACCTGAAACAACTAAAACTCTTCCACCAAAAGTGAAGGGTACTGAAGCCCTAGGGGGCTAGGTTCCCACTTAGATGAGCAAAACAGATCAGAGACAGGTCCAAACGGGCGGAGACAGAGGCTGGAAAACCCTGACAGAAGCTTCAGCAAAACCTAGAAAAACTGCAGAAAAACAGCAGAAAAAAGCACAGGTCGCAGTTTCTGACCTGTTTTCCTGTTCAGGTCACAGAAAAGGGGCTAAAAAGTGCGACCTGGAGTCCAGGTCATAGTTTTTGGGCTGAAAAGTGCGACCTCCAACTCCGGTTGTCCCGGCGGCAGATTTTTGGAAAAGTTGTCGTCTCAGTTGCGGCTGATGTCTGTCACCTGCGCAATAGGGCCAGAAACATGAGGAAGTTAGAAATTGTAATGTTTTAGGGTTTTATAGGTGAAAAACAACATGAAAATAGGAAAAACAAAAAGCTTAAAAGAAACCCTAGGGTCTGAAGTAGCTGGATATGCAGGAATATGAAAAACGACAGTGGTCGTAATTGAAAACCCGTGTGGAGTCGCCAATTGTTAGTATGAATTCTTTGTCGAAGTGTACGAAAAAGGACCACTTTAGCTACGCATAACTAATAGCCCTAACATCAAATATGGCTGTCAATATCTTCAAATCTGCAATTAGTTGATCAAGATAAGAGATGCAAAAACCAGATCTATGCATAGAAAGACATTAAGCAGTAAAAAGAAGGTTTTGCTCCATATATCCAATAGACAAGACAAGAACAATTTTTGAAAGAATTTTTTGTATTAAGGGCACCTGGGAGGAAAACAAGAAGATGTTTCCAATTCTGCTCAATGGGATGGGTTCTTGGAAGTCCTCAGCACTTCAGATCTAGCATTTCTCTCTCCTATTGGTGTAGAAAACCCAGACAAAGATAGAACTCATAGAGAGCTCACATAGCAAATAATGGAGAATATGACAATGATAATGGCTCAAAGTCAGACCAAGAGTTTAGATCCAGAGTGATCTAATAGGCAACAAAAGGTCAAGAGTGGTAGGAAAAACTCTCATATTTATAACAAAATATTGGGTCATTCTAGATCTTAGTGCATGATTAAAATAACATTAACCAAATCTAGATCCACCTTTTATGGAATATTTTATTATATTTGTTGGAGGGAAAAAGTATTTGACTTGGGTCAAATCCCTTTATTTGTGAATAATAAATAAATAAATGATTTATTTATCATTTTAAGGAGGTGGTTAAAAGATAATCAAATAAATAATGATTTATTTAATTATTTATAGGTGATTTAGTCATATTTAACAAGGAATATTATTTAAATAAGGTTTAAATAATTATTCCTAGAAAATAATAAGATAAATAAAGATTTATCTAATTAATTTCTTTGTTTTGGGTTAAACATGACCAGGAAAATCAAGCAAATATAGGTTTGTTTAATATTTCCTTTTGGGGTTTCCTGTTTAGACCATAAACAACCTAATAAATGTGTTTTATTAAGTTATTTTACATAGTGAAGGCAATTTTACTTAGGGTAAAATTGGTACTACATGGTGTACTTGTGTCCATCTAATGATAGTAGGTTAGATGACCAAAAAATGGTGTAACAATACCATTGCAATTTTTTATTTTCAAGAAAAAAGAGAAAATGTTCCAAAAAAAACAGAGAGGAAGAAGAGGTTCAGACACGCTCAAAACATGAACCTCTGAGGTATAAAATATTGGCTCTAATATGCTCAAAACTTGAGCGAAAGAAAGCAAAGCAGCTGGTCCTAACATGCTCAAAATCTGGACCAACAAAGAAGAAAGAAAAATCAACTCTAACATGCACAAAACCAGAGCTGAAATGAAGAAAAGAGTGACTCTAACATGCTCAAAACTTGAGTCACAAAAAGAAAGAAGGATACTTCAAGATTCAGATTTCAAGCCTTCAAAGTTTTGTTTCAATTTTCTGCAAACTTCTGCCCATGTGCAACTGTTTTTATGCCTTGGATCCACAGCAAACTAGACTGTCTAATCCTAGTTTGACTGTTTTTAAATTTCTGTTGTAGAATGTAGAGAAGAAATCTGCTGGACAGTCTAATCCCAGCAGATGTTAGATTAGGTAGAGAAACATATGAGGCCAACAGTCCAATCTGGCCTCATGGAGTAATAAGGGTAGATTTAGAATAGGTTTATTCTCTGTTATAAAATAAATGATGTAGAGGGTCTGCTAGTTCAAATGCACCCCAGAAGAAAAAATGCTAGGATTGTAGAATGGGTAGTTAGATTGTTGGGATGTTTTGTTGATCTAACATATTTTTGGTAGCTGAAATCAAAGAAGAAAGGTGGCTTAAGTAGCAAGCATTTGGCCTACACCAAAGATCATTTTCTGAATTCTTGACTCCTTCAAGAAGAAGCCATCCCCATGTGGAGCCACTGTTGTTATAGCATCATTTCTCACCTTGACATGATTCATGATTGCTTTATGGCTTTTGGGCACCCATTCCTACAGACTTGGACAAATTCACTTAAAAACAGTGTAAAATCCCCCATACGCGACTATGCTCGTGTTTTTCCGCGTGTATACGCGAGTACAGCTAGACTTTTCTGCGTATTCCATTAAAATGATTAAAAATATATATAAAAATTCCCTAATTTCGCGCTGGGTTGATGGTTACTTAGGTAGTTCAACCACCCCAGCCCGTGGCCAACTGTTTCCAACTGCTGAAACTACTTGGAGGGACTATAAAAAGCCCTCATGTGTATGGCCTAAGGGAGAGAGAGAATTATTGATATTATACTCCGTTGGTATTCCCTATCCAAGTCTGATTCCCCGTGCCTCCTGCACTTTCCCAGTTCATTGTAGGAAACCCTTGTTTCCTTGAGATACACATCCCTTTATATGTTATCTCGTATGCACCAGTTTTGAAGGAGTCTTAGCGAGGCAAGGGCTGGACGGATCCGGACGACGGTCTGCGAAGGCCTTGGAAGGATCAGGTGATCTCTCCACTCGTTACTTTTGTACATGCTATTTATAATACAGAAGTACCATGCTGTTCCCAAAATAAACGTGTTAGTGTATGCTTATATGTATGAGAATATTTGTTATACAAGCATTCATTATGATTTATTTAATGTTTTATATGAATCTCACTAACATTTAGAGTAGACATATGCTGTACAACTTGTCCTTTGTGCTGGTTTCTTCTTGTTTTGCAGGTTAAGAAGGAAGGACGGTTGCAGGGGGTTTGGACCCCACGTGGATCTACTTCATCCGTAGGACCTACGGGTAACTTTCTCATTCTACTCTATTTAGTTTTTCTGAACGTGCATGGTTGTGTGAGTCTCTGTTAAGTAGCATGCCCCTGCTCTGTGGAGGTTGTACCCCAACCAACCTCTAGGGTGAGATTTCCCCGAAACAGAACTGGCGATTTCGCTGGGGATCACATTCTTGTGATTCTCCTGTTGGGTGGTTTCAGCTGTTTGGTAGGTTGCTGACAGTTTTTAATTTCATTTGCAGTCCAGTTTGCTTTCTTGCAGTCAGTCTGAAGTCCTGGTTTCTTTTCCAGGCTTGTCCTTTTTTGTTTTTCATTATTTACCTTTGTATACGCTCTTTTTCTTGCACACAGTCGCGTATACACGCGAGTTTGTCTAAAGGTACCCGCGTATACGCGAGTTTGTCTAAAGGTACCCGCGTATACACGCTGGTTGTATAACTGCGAGGTCGCGTATACCTAGGCTGATTTTGAATTTTTGGGTTTATTGACTTTTTGGTCCTTTCTGGCTGTGGAGGCCTGTGTCTACAGTGTCTCTGTATTTACTGGAGTGTGAAGGAAGTGGTTTCAGATCTTTTCTCTCTTTCGTTTGTATGAAAACTGGTCTTTTTGGCAAAGTGTTGTTACTGGTGCTGGCACTTCTGGATTGAGTTCCAAGATCGCTTTCTGAGCATTCTTGGCTGTTCTGCTTTATCAGAACAGAGAGATTTTGCTCACTGACTCGCTCCTATCTTTGTGTTGTGCTTCACATTGCGATTTTTGCTTCGTTTTTGATTGGTTTTCTTGAGTTCCATAGGCTAGGTTTTGTTGCAATTTTCGAAGAGCTTTTCTTGCTTCTTTGGAGTCTTTGTTTGCAACGAGTTTTCATTATTTGTCTAGGCTGATTGGCTGAGTTTTCCAGTCTTCTTTTGCTCTTATTGATCTTGCTATTGTTAGCCTTATAAGGTTTGGGAGCATTATTGAAGTTTGTGCTTGGAATTCGGTCTTATTTGGTTTGGATTTTGATAGTTTTGCTTAGTCTTTTCGAGCTCTTGCTTTATAAAACTAAAAAAGCTCAAAAAACATTTGTTTTACTTTTTGTTTTTTGCATTTCAAAAACTCAAAAAACATTTCATCTTGTTTTTGTTTTTGTTGTTGCATTTTCATTTTCATTTTGTCATATCTTTTGAAGCTTTTGTGAGGTTTCTTGCTTCTAGTTTTTGGCTTGATTTTGAGGAGGAGTTGTCATTTGATTTCTTCTTCTTGTTTTTGAGTGTTTTTGGTGTCTTATATTAAGAGTTCTTGTTTGCGAGAACTAGCTTTTTGGGCCATCAAAGAAGAGTTAAAACTGAAGGAGCTTTTTGGGAAATTTCACTTTGTTTTAAGAGATTTTTTGCATCTTAGGATTTACACGCTTATAGTGATTTGCATTAGGTGCATTTCAGCATTTAGTTAGCTTCTTAGTTTTTGTGAGTGTGAGTTTGCCATTTGAAAAGAAAAATACAATTTTTAGTCTCGTAGAACCTGTATAGAGATTACTTTTCATCGAAAGACAAAGAACTGCATTTGCATGTAGTTAAGTTTTTATTAATTTCTTTTGCGTCAAAAACACCATTGGTTTCATCTCCATATCCTTGTGACTTAATATAACAGCCCTTAAAATAAGCGATTTAATCTAAAATCAACTAGCAAGTTTTACTAAGTGTCAATCACCAACTAGCTAGGTTGTAGGGCCTTGGAATAGGTGAGTGGAGAGTTAACTCTCCAAGGCCACTCAAACAAACATAGAAGTTGATTAATTGAGCGAAATCCAACTCCGTGAGGTGGATCGGGAAAGCTCTCATCCGAGAGTCAAGCGCGAGGGGAAGTGAAGGTTGAGAAGAGGGGATACCCCTCCGATTAGTCGAATCCGACTCAAGACCACTGTTCCGCCCGACTGCAGATACGATTGGTGTCCATAGTTGCCACTCCTAGGTTCCACACAGTGACCTGCGGGGAATACCCGTGGTACCTCGAGGCACGTCGCATCACTTTCAAGAGGATTTCCGGGGGTGCTCTCTGCGGCTTAGGTGCTTGAGCCGCAAATGTCGTCGTTGGGAGGCTCACAGAATCTTTTCGATACCTTCGCTAGTTGTTCTGGGCCCTAATCATCCCAGACTGCTTTCGGGAGGTCCTATACTTCGCTTTCCTGTATTTTGGTGTCCGGTCCACATCACCCGGAGCGGAAATACTTGAAGGCTGTTTGCTTGACTGTATCTCAGGGATTTTTATTTTAGTGAGTGCTCTTTGCTCCTAGCTTTCCTAGATTTTCACTTTTTTGAGTCTAATTTAATAAATCTATAAAAGTGGTTGATCAAGCGCCTCGACATTCGAGGAGAATCCGAGAGTTATCTCCCGAGAGTGCAGAGCCTTCTTTGAGAAGGTGTAGGAGCGATTTAGCAGGTGGTTACCACCTTGTGGAGTCTGACGCAGTGGAGAGAGATCCTCCACCAAGGTCTGAAGGTTTCATAGCTAATTCTGGTGTCGGTCCCGAGAGGAGCGTTCCGCTCACCTCGTGAGTTCTTTTTCCTCAGGAAGAAGATTTTCAGACTGAGGACATACCTGAGCCTCCTGCTACAGGTCCATCTCCTCTTCCTCCTGATTATCCATTTGTTGTTCAGTATATCAGACCGGAGTCGGAGAGACCGCCGGATCTTCCGTATCATTCTTATCTTTCGATGGCCACGACTGGGAACGCGGCTTCTACCGTGAGTGCTGCAGGCGTTCAGACCCCTGCTTCTATCGAGGCAGGGGGCACTATTGCTTCATCTTCGATTGCTTCTAGTGCTGCTATGTTTGGCTCTGGGTTCACCCAAGCATATGCTTCTCATTCTGGTCCCTTTTGTTCAGGGATGTCCATTAGTGGAAGTCCCTCTTTTACCTTTTCTCATTGGCTTCGCCTGGATCTACGCCCATGTCTAACATGGCTAGTGGATCAGCTTCCTTTCAGGGTTTCCCCTTTGGGACTGGGCACATTCCCAGTTCCAATCCTTCTTTAGGGTCGTTTCCGTTTACGTCCCAGACTCAGAGTTTCAACCCTTGGTCTGGGGGGCAAACTTCGACTACTTTTACGGGATGGAATCCTATGTTTACTACAAACAAGCAGGGAACCGCCTTTCGCAGTCATCAAGGGAATGCTTCAGCCCCCTTCGAAGCCGATTGCATAGCTGAGATTTCTCCTGCATCTATCGTTTCTGAACTCCTTTGCGTGGGCTCTCCTCTTCAATCAATACTTCACGGGGAACCGGTTCCGCTTTGGTAACTCGGCGTGGGGAGGAGGTTCTTCTCCGTTTTCTATGAGTCCTTTCTGGCAACCTGGTGCCTTATCAAATCCAGGCTATTCTTTTCAAAATGTTGGGAATCCATCCCATCAAGGATGGAATCCTCAGGCTCCGCCTCGCTTACCTTTTCTGGCAATGTTAAACTTGCCAGATTTGTCGAAGTTGACTAATGACCCGATTCGTTATAGTCCGGGGTGGCCTCCGGTCCCAACCAAACTTCCTTCAGAGATTCCAAAGTTTGAAGGTAAGAATGGAGAGGATCCGGCGGACCACATCACCACTTTCCACTTATGGTGTTCTTCGAACTCCCTGATTGATGATTCGATTAGGTTGAGATTATTTCAACGTACCCTAACTGGAAACGCTACCAAATGGTATATCGAGCTCACTGGGGGCATTTTTGCTACATTTGGAGAGCTGGCTGTCACATTTATAAACCATTTTCAGTTGCCTGTCAGATATGAGGCTGGGACCGAACTCCTGGCTAATTTTAAGCAGGATGAGGCAACTCACATTTTCGATCACATTCTCTCGGGGAATGGCGGAGAAGGAAGAGGCTTATTAAAGCTCATATTCCAGGAGAATTCCTTTTGGAATGGTTTTTGAAATCTTTGCAGTCAGATATTTCTAAGGATGTATCCCTGTCCGGGGTATTTTATGAGGAACATGCCATTTTTAGGGCCCAACAGCTTGAATTGATATATTCTCAGTCTGGTGTCCTTCATAAATATTTGCCTAATGATCCTCGCTCCAAATTAGATTTATCCAAGACTAAACCTGGTCCTCATGGTGACCCGACTCCGTTTCTGACCTACGTAGTAGTGCAAACGTGCTCGCTAAGTCACTCAAGTAAAGAACATTGTCTTTACAATCTGCTCCTTCTGGTCAGGCTGTGCCTGCTGATTCATCACCTTCCCAGTCTTTGTCCATTAATGCTGTCCAAGCTTCTGAGCCCAAAGGAAATCAACAATCCGATGGGAAGAAGAAGGGACGAAATAACAAGAAGAAAGGCAAGAATGGGAAGGGCAATGCAAATAAAACCAACGAGCGTGTTGGTGAGGGTCAAAAGGAGAAAAAGAAAGTGAATTTTCCATGCAAGCTTTGTACTGGAGACCATCTCACACACCTTTGCCCTAAAATTCAGGATGCTCAGCGCCTGTTATCCCAGCAGGGTTCTTCTAGTTCCCAGGCTATGTTAACAAACCCTTTTCCCCAAGGGCAGCAATTAGTTGTTGGCGCGAACCAAAATCCTGGGGCTTCCTCTAGGGGCACCCAGGAAGGGGAAATTCCATCGAACATTTTTATGATGAGTGCTCACGTGGATATCGCTACGAGATCCCGTGATTATGGCGGAGAGGAATCTTCGAAAGCTAAGGAAGTTCCTGATGCTACTGAGCCGCTTCACATCACGAAGCCAACTGTTGAGTCTATGCCTCAGATGCCAAAAGCATCTTCTAAGCGGTCAACGATTAATCCGAACGCGAGGGCTGCCCAGAACTACTCGATTGTAGAATATCTGGCGCAAATTCCTTGTGCTATGTCAGCTTTAGAGGTACTCCAGTCTTGTCCGGCTCAGCACAGTGCTTTGCTCACTGCCATTGGGGTTGTTGATCCGAAAAATTCTCTTCTGATTACATTTGATATGACTAACTTTAAGAAGAGACTTCCTCATCACATGGCTTTCCATATTAAATCGTCATATCGAAAGACCAATATCTTTCGAACGGTGGTCGATGAGGGTGCTTCTACATGCGTGATGTCTCTCGCATGCTGGAAGACACTTGGATCTCCCAAAGCTGTTCCATCTAGCACTGTTCTTACTGCGTTCAATGGTCATTCTCACAGGCCCCATGGTATTGTCCCGGCTTTGCCCATCTGTGTTGGGGGAAAAACTGTTAACATAGAGGTTGAGGTAGTAGATGCAGCCTTGGACTACAACCTTCTGTTGGGGAGAAACTGGATTTATGAGATGGATGCCATTGCATGCTCATTATTTCGAATTGTATGTTTCCCCCACGAAGGGAGGATTGTCACAGTGGATCAACTGGACTATCCTCCTTTAGACCTGGATGCGCCTTCTGACTCATCTGTTCCTAAGTTGGATAATACTAAGGCGCCTGTTGAGAATCTAGGAGTTGGAATGTATTCTTCCCTGATGGGTTCTTTCGATCTTCCTCCTCCTAAGGTTCATATTAATGCTATTTCATCCTCCAAGGCTCCCCTTCGAAGAGAGTTCTTTCGAACTCATTATTTTTCGGACCCTTGGACCTTACCTTCTCCTACTGCCACATTGGAGGAAGGTCAAGTGGGTGGTATGGCATTTCCGATTTCTGTAGCTGAGATTGCATATCAGTCTATTGTTGACACTGCAGAATCTGATCCAGCTCCTCTTTCACCGGAAGAGTTGGATGGTGATGTGGCTCCGGCTTGGACGCTTACTTCTTCTTCTGCCCAGGATTGTCTAGATACCACTCTTCCATCTGAAGAGGCCATCCTGGAAGCGATGACAAGTATAGATAGACCGTGGGATGATTTGCATCATCGGTCTTACTTCCTACCTGACTTGAGCGAAGTCGAAACAAGTTTTCCAAGTCCTCAGTCTCCTGGTCCTGTTCACCCAGTCTTGAGCCCTTTGGCACCAACACAGGTATATGCTGAAGGGAACATGGCTGTGATCTCTCCTACTATCCTGGTGAACATCTCCAGGGATCCCAACATTATCGAGAATGTCTTCATTGGAGCTGAATGTTCCCGTGAGGAGATTCAAATCTATACCGAGCTCTTCAAAGAGTATAGGGATGTATTTGCTTGGTCTTATGAGGAAATGCCTGGCATAGACCCATCTATTGTCCAGCATGAGATCAATATGTATGAAAACGCTAAGCCGGTCAGGCAAAAACTTTGTCCGATTAATCCTAGGAAGGCAGCAGCTATCAAAGCTGAAGTTGAAAAGCTGCTTAAGGTGGGATTCATTTTCCCAGTTCCTCTGACTGAATGGGTTTCAAACCCCGTTCCCGTTGATAAAAAGCAAGGAACGATTCGAGTGTGCATCGATTTCAGAGACCTGAATAAGGCCTGTCCTAAAGATAATTACCCCACACCTTTCATTGATCAGATTATTGACGAGTGTGCCGGTAACGAGATTTTCTCCTTCATGGACGGTTTCTCTGGTTATAATCAAATTACTATCCATCCAGAAGATCAACATAAGACCGCATTTATTTGTCCCTGGGGTATGTTTGCATATAAGAAAATGCCTTTTGGTCTTAAAAATGCTAGAGCTACCTTTCAACGGGCCATGTCTTACACCTTCCACGACATCAAGAAAATTATTGAGGCATACTTAGATGATTTAGCTGCTCATTCTCGAAAGAGGATGGATCATCCAGGTCACCTCCGGCAAATATTTGAAAGATGTCGTTTTTATAAAATTCGATTGAATCCGAACAAGTGCGTTTTCGCGGTTACATCCGGTCGGTTGTTGGGATTTATCGTGTCTAGGGAAGGGATAAGGGTAGATCCCTTCAAGGTTGAGGCAATACTTCGGTTGCCTCCCCCGTCTTCAATCCGTCAGCTTCAAAGTCTCCAAGGGAAGTCTAACTTTCTTCGGAGGTTTATCGTTAACTATGCCGAGATTACAAAGGGATATATGAGACTGTTGAAGAAAGGAGTTCCTTTTCTTTGGGATGACTATGCTCAACGCTCATTCGATGCCTTGAAAAAGGCATTGACCTCTGCTCCTTTACTGAGTCCACCCGATTATAGCAGAGATTTTCTTTTGTATCTGGCTACAGCAGAATCTACCATTGGTATGGTTCTGGTTCATGAGGATGATGCTCTTGCTGAGCATGTTATTTACTACCTTAGTCGAGGACTAGTAGGACCTGAACTGCGATACACCCCAATAGAAAAGTTAGCCTTAGCAGCAGTTCATGCTGTGCAGCGACTCCAGCATTACATTATTCTTCGCAAAACTTATGTCTTGGCAGCTGCCAATCCATTTCAGTTTGTCCTCAACAGGCGAGTGATTGGGGGCAAATATAATAGATGGATTATGATTTTACAAGAATTTGATCTCGAGTTCATGTCTGCCAAATCCAAGAAGTCATTAGTTTTTGCGGAATTGATCTCCGAGTTGCCTTGTGGAGAGGAGATGATCTATGATGAGTCCTTTCCGGAAGAACACTTGTTTCTGATCTCTCCACAGGATCCTTGGTATGGGGATATCATTGTGTATCTCCAGACTACGAATTTTCCCTCCTCTTTCTCGAAAGACGAGCGTCGTAAACTGCGTCACTTAGCCAAGAATTATCTGATTATTGGTGATGCTTTGTACCGTCGAGGGGTTGATTCAATCCTAAGACACTGCTTAACTCTCGAGGAAGCTGAGGCTGTGCTCAATGATTCTCACAGTGGAGCTTGTGGGGGTCATTTATCTGGGCTTGCTACAGCCCAAAAGATTTTGCGTGCTGGATACTTTTGGCCCTCGATTTTCAAGGATTGTATTGAATCGGTCAAAAAGTGTCATCCTTGTCAGGTGTATACTCGAAAAATGCACGCTCATCCAGCTCCGCTTTTTCCAGTCGTTACTGTCGGACCCTTTACAAAGTGGGGTATGGATTTTACTACTTGTAACCCGCCTTCGGCAAAAGGTCACAAGTACATTATCGTAGCAGTCGACTACTTTACAAAGTGGGTCGAGGCTATGCCTACTTTTGGGAACGATGGTGAGACTGCAGCTCTGTTCTTTTTCAACCAAGTTATTTCTCGTTTCGGTATTCCTAGAGAGATTTTCACTGACCATGGCAGTCACTTTCAGAATAGTATGATGGCTGAGTTGGCTCTCAAATTGGGTTTCCGGCAGGAGCATTCATCTCCATATTATCCTCAGGCCAATGGGCAAGTGGAAGCCATGAATAAATCCTTGAAGACAATTCTTCAAAGGACAATTGATAAGCATAGATCCAACTGGCATATTATGCTATATCCTGCACTTTGGGCATACAGGACGTCAGTTAAAACTGCAACTGGCTTTACTCCGTTTCAGTTAGTCCACGGGGTGGAATTCGTATTTCCCATTGAATGCGAGATTCCTTCCCTTAAATTAGCTGTTGAGCTTCTTCCTGACACTTCTAGTCTGGCAGAGCGGCTTCTTCATCTGGAACATCTTGATGAGCAGCGTCGAGATGCCGCCACGATGAATGAAGCGCATAAAAACCGAGTCAAAGTTCAGTACGATAAGGCGGTTAAGTCTAGTGTCTTTTCCGAAGGTGACCTTGTTTTGGTCTATGCCCAAGAAAAAGATGCCTTGGGGGCAAGAAAGTTTAAATCGATGTGGTATGGCCCCTATATCGTTAAAAAAGTCCTTAAGAAAGGAGCTTATACCTTGGTTGATTTCGAAGGGAATGAGTTGTCGGAGCCCCGAAATGGGCTCTATCTTAAAAAGTATTATGCCTGGGCTTTGGCCTGACATCTTGCTTTTGTATATATTTGTAGTTTTTGCTTTGTACATATCTGATTGATTTTCGATCTTTGATGAGTTGGTGATGTTTTTTGATCTGCTTTGGCAGGTTGTGTTGGATGTCATGAGTCATTTCGGTTTCGCCGATGGTGCTAGTAGACACACCCGGAACTTAGCTTCCGCGGCTTGGGTGCTTCATTATCCTTCCGGTCAGCCGTTGGTATCAAGAGGGGTCTGCATTGGTCCTGCTTCCAATAACGTAGCAGAATACACTGCAGTCATTCATCTACTCTCGGAGGCAATATCCTTGGGTGTTGATTCGTTGGTAGTTTTCTTGGACTCCCAGCTGGTGGTGTCGCAGTTGAACAACACTTATCGGGTACGAGATCCATTTTTATTACGATTGTTCTTGAGGGTACGTTTGTTACAAAGGTCATTTCAATTTTTAACATTCATTCATATCCCTCGAGCTGACAATTGGTTTGCTGACTCATTAGCTAATCAAGCATTGGATTGGCATATTAATCATTCAATACAATAAATTTTTAATCATCAAAAACATCATACATTTGATACATTTATCACATCACATCAAATATCGCTGTATATATCATCAGAGTGTCAAAAACTTTACAAAATTTGGATCCATAATCTCGTACAAAACTTGGGCTTATGCCCCATCATGTTCAGTCTCAAAAAAAAAATATACAGTCATCTAAATATATAAAATCTGTCTACTCTTGAGGTCCCTGTCCAGCAGTCGTGTTCCTATAGAACGTAACTGCAGTGGCCACACGGCGGAATAATCTAACCCAGTCTCATGGTACTCCAACCACCCGTCTCTGGACGGCTTCAGGCAAGTCCTCCACGACAGCCATAGGGATTTGGCGGGTCAGTCCCTCCAAGTTTCTTTGCACGGCCTGGAGTGTCCTGTCTGAGTCCACTGTCTCTGCCTCGCCCCTACGACGCTTATGGCGAGGGAGACCCTCAGGTCGTACTGGTCCAACATCTGAAACATGATCATTTTTAATTGTCAGTCATTATGAATCCAATAAAAAAACATGTTTGTTTTTCATTTTTTCATACATATTTGAAAAATAAAAAAAAATTCATATAAGTCAAACAAATTTGCAAAACTTACCGACTGCTCCCCATGCTGTGCCAGGTGGAAGTACTAGATCTGGATCTCCTCGGAAGTCCATCCCGGCATAGGGATAGTCGTCCACTGCGATGATATGTTCTCCCCACCACAGGAAGAACTCATCGTCCCATGTGGTTCGGGGTACTTCGCTGCCCCCCAATCTCTTCATCATGTCTGCCCAACGGGCGATTCTTGGGTCCCGCGGGCTGCTGATAGTCGAGATCACTCTGGGTCTCAAAGCTGGAATCCTCTCAAAGAAGAATGTTGTCAAAATGGTCCCATAGCCAAAGTGTTTTGTCTTTGCTTGGCGAATGGAGGTCAGCTGTTGTTTCATGTTCAGTAGCAGGGTTGTGCACCAATCGTACACATGAACCAAGCACTCTACAGCTATGCTCGTTTGCGTCCTGGACGCCTGATGTAGTGAGGCAGATCCTGCCACTCTGCTGATGGTAAACAGGAGGATTTTCATGTGCAAATCACTGATATCTCTAATTGCAATCTGTGTTCCAACCTTTTTGGAATTATCTACGCAATATAGGTGGACATAATCTTCCACGGTCAACCCTCCCAGGGGCTTTCCGTGCAAGTCCACTGGTTCTCCCCTTCTGGAGAGGCGAGTGATGAAATATATATCCTCCACTTCTATGCGTAGTGGCATCTGATCAATTATGAAGCAATCTTGATCTGGTTCCCAGTAATTTACGAGCATTTCTAGCAATCGCACATTGCTTTTCATATTGGGCATTTTAAAGAATTTGAACAATCCACAGTTTCGGAGGATATTTTGTGCTGCGCGATCCTGCATGACCTCTTGGTCTATTGCGCTATGCTCACGTTCCCTCCATGAAATGGTCATCCTGAGAAATTTCATCAAAATTTTCATTAGCCACGCTTTTTAAGTTTCGGCCCTGCGCATACGCGGTTTTCCCTGTACACAGTCGCGTATATACGCGGGTTTCCTTCACTGAACCCGCGTATGCGCAGATATGCAATTTTTAGCAAGGGTTTTAAGGCAAAAAATCACTTAATTTTAATTTCCAAATGGACAAAATTAATAAACAGGATGATTAAGGAGCCTACCTGAAGTTTCGCTGAATTCCGACGGTCGGTTGTTCCTGATTTGCTGAAACAAGTTTTTTGCTCCAGAGCACTTTTTCCAAATCAGCTATGCGATAATGAACCAAATGAGAGGTAATTTGTCTATTTATGGCTAAAAAATTGAAAATTTTTGCAAAAATTCCTTATGCTTATTTTTTCGATCTATCTTATGCTGTATAACTCGATTGCTTGGAAGTGCCCAGTTTGGTATGTTTTCAGGTACATTTTGACGATTTTGAGATTTTTCTCGGTTTTTGATCCATGATTTCCGACTCTTCACGGCAGGTATATGATCTTCACTGGCATATAGGTTAGGGAATCACTTTCCGTTGCATCTTGCATACTAGCCTCCATACCGATCACTTGCCTTAGGGTCGATCCCATCAGGTCATGAGTATTACACCCATTTCACTCGCCGATTATTTAATCATGACTTGATGGTAGAGCCTTCCTTTACATGGGCTTCCTAGTTAGTTCCTCGCCATCACTTGTTGCCCATGCTGCGTTTTATGTAGGCTCGGGAGTCCTCTTTAGTCCCACCATGTCTTATGTGTTGAAGCTTCATTCTTCTTCTTCATCACTTATCATTTTTTCTGGCTTTTACCCTAGAGGCTCCCTGGTGTCGTTAAGTTGTATTACTGCATTGCATATTGGCTACTTGTTTATCCCGGCCTTTAGCCGGCTTCATTTGGACTCGATGTTTAAGCCAACTTTTGACCTTGACTTTCTGTACAAGTTAACCATTGCATGCACTTAGCTATCACGACTTGACACCTTTGTACCCATGGATGGAACGCTCCTCTGAGTATCGCTTACCAGTTTTCGCCACCTTGCATTGAGCATAGGATTGTTCCAGTCCCAGGAACTAGTGCATCTGATTTTCTGATACTCATTCTATCCATTGTACCATAGCATTCTTTTATTCTTTTTCAGGCTTATTATATGAAAAAGACAAAAAAATCAAATATAACAAAAAGAGCGAGAACGGGATGTATCTTCGTTGTTTTGATGGCAGTACAGAGTCAGTTTGTCGCCCTTGAACAAAGCACATATACTTATATATATCTCCTTCATTTGGGATGGTTTTATTTTTGACCTAGGTTCAGCCTTTACCATGTTTCACTTGTCAGTTCTCCCCCGGTTGGTTATCTCTTCCAATCATATGGAGAGTTTGTTGTGCCTCCTGCATAACAGACTTATACAGTGTCACTTTTTACTGCCATGGTCATCATGAGTCGTGCTTTTGTTCAAGGGAAGTCTAACCAGAGTCGGCCATTTTGCGGTGTCTCTTGACTCATTATTCAGTCGGCCTTCCCGGTCTTGTCAGTATCTTGTTCTATCACATCAGATGTTTTGGTCTTCTGCTCGTGCTGGTTTGAGAGGGTCCCCATTGACTTCTTGCCGGTGGGTTTGTCTCTTATCGACTACGACACATTGCTCTGAGAGCAAACCTAGAGCCGCACCTTGGGCCTATTTCCATTATTGATAGGTGACCTCGTGCTCAGCATTTGATCATCATCATGGGTCTTTGACTGAGTGGTTTCCCTTGTGTTCGACGTCAGCACACATTATCACACTTGGGATTCGTGCAATACCTTGATTTCCATTTGACCCTATCGGTGGATTTCTCGCCTCTGTGTCAGCTTTCATTATTGGTTGGTTCATAGGGTTTCTTCCGTGCACTAGCTTCATCTTGTGCATGTCGGAAACGTACTTCGGTTTTAGTTCCATCACTCTAATCCATCTGATTCCTTCCAAATCTTGGCCCGCGGGTTACACTCGCGCTGGACTGATGTGGGATGCCTTAATGCCTTCCTTCCAGCAGATCTTTTCCCATAGACTCCGACTCATTGCTCTGGGAATAATATTTAGAGTCTTTTTGTCAGTACCTTAGGGTTTGCAGTCATCAGTGGCAGACTCTTCGCTATCGACAGTGGGGATTCATCATTGCCTCCTGATTGGTAGATTCTTTCAAGTGTTTGACTTCAACTCATTCATTTGCACTTGTCAGATTGTACTGGGGCACCTTGACACTCATTATCATTATCGGTGGGTTGTCTCGCGTTGGTTAACAGGATACATCATTGCTTGGTAATCCAACGATTTCTCACATGGTCGACTTCAGCTCATTTATTCCCATTGTGTAGAATTGTGCCATAGTGATCGGTGAAGACCTCAGGTTGCATCAGCATTTTTGGTTCACTTGTGACAGTCCTTTCAGTTTCTGCCAGTGATGCCGTCCACCCTTATATGTTGCAGTTCAGTACAGCAGCATCCTATATGTTGGCTCCCGAGTTGCGTGATTGTACCGTTTGATCCACCTCTTATGATCCGGTACTTGGAGATTCAGTTACTTGATCAGACATCCAGTTGCACCATCTTTTGATCAGCTTTTTATATGTGATACTTGGACATTGATTCAGGCTTATATTTCCGGGCCCTGCTCAGATGATTCACTATGTACTTTCAGTTCAGCTATACTTGTATACATGTTGGATCTATTTCAGCAATTTCTATATGATGTATTTTTGACTGTGCATGGGTATGCCCGCCTCAGCATGAGTTGACTCTCTGGTTTCTTTCATTGGTTTTGGCAGGCTGAAATCTGGTGAAGTCCTCTCTTTTCCTTGCGAAGTTCTTTCTATGTGCATAATACATTTCGGCCATCATGTACCCCTTCTGACCTCATATATTAGGGGGCATCTGTTATAGCATCATTTCTCACCTTGACATGATTCATGATTGCTTTATGGCTTTTTGGGCACCCATTCCTACAGACTTGGACAAATTCACTTAAAAACAGTGTAAAATCCCCCATACGCGACTATGCCCGTGTTTTTCCGCGTGTATACGCGAGTCCAGCTAGAATTTTCCGCGTATGCCATTAAAATGATTAAAAAATATATAAAAATTCCCTAATTTCGCGCTGGGTTGATGGTTACTCAGGTAGTTCAACCACCCCAGCCCGTGGCCAACTGTTTCCAACTGTTGAAACTACTTGGAGGGACTATAAAAAGCCCTCATGTGTATGGCCTAAGGGAGAGAGAATTATTGATATTATACTCTGTTGGTATTCCCTATCCAAGTCTGATTCCCCGTGCCTCCTGCACTTTCCCAGTTCATTATAGGAAACCCTTGTTTCCTTGAGATACACATCCCTTTATATGTTATCTCGTATGCACCAGTTTGGAAGGAGTCTTAGCGAGGCAAGGGCTGGACGGATCCAGACGACGGTCTGCAAAGGCCTTGGAAGGATCAGGTGATCTCTCCACGTGTTACTTTTGTACATGCTATTTATAATACAGAAGTACCATGTTGTTCCCGAAATAAACGTGTTAGTGTATGCTTTTATGTATGAGAATATTTGTTATACAAGCATTCATTATGATTTATTTAATGTTTTATATGAATCTCACTAACATTTAGAGTAGATATATGGTGTACAACTTGTTCTTTGTGCTGGTTTCTTCTTGCATTTTAGGTTAAGAAGGAAGGACGGTTGCAGGGGGTTTGGACCCCACGTGGATCTACTTCAACCGTAGGACCTACGGGTAACTCTCTCATTCCGCTCTATTTAGTTTTTCTGAACATGCATGGTTGTGTGATTCTCTGTTAAGTAGCATGCCCCTGCTCTGTGGAGGTTGTATCCCAACCAACCTCTAGGGTGATATTTCCCCGAAACAACTGTTAGCCCCCCTATAAATTCTTGACAAAGAAAAGTAGGGAGCTAAATTTTTTTTGATCCTTCAAGGAATGCATCTCCCCTGAAGACACATCATCCTTGAAGTCTCCTGTGCCTTTGCCTTTGATAAATTTCCCTCTGCTAGCTCCCTTTATAAGGTCTCACTGAATGATAAATTTTGCTCAAAAAGGCCTACATTAAACCTTATATCCCTGCATCATGTCCCATTTCATCCCTTCTTCCCTTTGTCAAAACCCCCCTTTTTTGTACCTCCAAATCCCTCCCCTCGTCCTCCAAAACCATCTTAAAATCCCCTTTAAACCCTCCAAATACACTTTGTGTGGTTTAATTCCCCTTCATCCTCCTATCTTTACCCATTTTGGATTTTAAATTCATTGAAATGTGCCAAAAATCATGTTTTCTATGTAATTGATACCTCAACCCCTTTCGACCTAGTCCCCTGTACATTTCCCCCCACAGAACCCAGCACTATGACCGAGCGCTAGCCCCGAAGGCACTTTTTGCATTTGTTCATCGGGCGCGTTTACAGCCGTTGATCTTCACAAAATGGAATGCGATCACCGCCCCCCGTAGCCTCCCTCGTTCTTCTCGTTCACCGCCCGATCAAGGATCCATCATTCATTTAAATCACGATCAATGGTCTGTAATCCCCCGTCTCGGTGGTCCCCGCAATGCACTATTTCAAAACCACCTGGTTTCTATCGCACCGCCTTCGGGCGAGGGGCGGTATTTTCTCATCGTGGAGCGATTCCATACAGCTTCCAACGCGTGGCACCGGTACGGCTAGAAACCCACCCTCCCATCGCACATTAAAGTTCATCCGTGTACACGCAGTGATATGCATATCAGCCATCCGATCCAGAGCCCTCCATCCAACGGTGATCGATCCATGAAGCTGTGCACGTGATAGCCCATTGCCGTCATACCCCTGGCCCACTATCCATCGCCCTCCGATGCATTTTTCACCGTTGATCTCCGCCAAGACCGGACATCTCCGATTCGTCTGCATGTTCCACCATTGACTGGCCCCGTATCGCAATGTCACCCTCTCCACGTGTGTCCATAATATATTCACCCTCGCCATTTATATTTGTTCCAAGGTCAATTTTTCGTAGGTTTTATTTACTTTTTGCTGCGATCCACCCACGTCCACCAAACTCTGTTTCACTGTCATACTACACTGTCTGCCATAGTCCCACGCTATTTTTCCATCTCATCCATTTGCACAGTCATCCTCACCACCCCCATTACATCCACCACCTCCGTGCATAATTTTTCCTGACCAGTTTTCATGTTTTGCAGGGTTCTAAGGTGGTGAAAGCCGCCATGATTTGCACACGCTGTCGCAGTGACAGAAAATACAGGAAAAGACCATGTGTAGAGGCAAAGATCATGAAAAAAGGCCCGAAGAGGTACAACAATAGGATTTGCATTTAAAGAGTAGGGTTTAGCTCTGTGAAACTGTCCCAACGCCATTAACACACATATTTCATATTCAAAGATATAAATGAAGTAGCAGAGAGATTAAGGCATGCAAATGAAGATATATAAGCCTTATGTTCAAAGATTTAGAGGCAAAGTACTAGATTGAAGACCCATGGATCATGCAGAAGGTACAACACGTAGAAATCAATGCATATCAGGGTTTCTACAGCAGCAGAATGTTTTTCCTCCATAAAGGACAAAGCGCCCATGTAGTTTTTATTCTACATCGTGCTATTGAAGAAATTTCCACCCTGATAACAGTTCGAAGCTACCAGAGCATTTGTTTGATAAATATGGTAGACTTCTCAGTCATTTATTTATCATTTTTTTATTCACCGAAAAGTACCACAGAGTCATGCAGATAAAAGTACATCAAGAGACATACCGAAGTAAATAGAGGCCTGAAGAAGACCACTCTTCCATCCAAAGAGTGACAGGAATTGAATGCTCAGAATTTAAATAGAATGGACTTCGGCCCTATTTCTTTTCAGAAGTTTTAATACTACAATTAGTTCTTCACCTACCTCCTCTGCTTCCCTTCAGCTATAAAACTCATGAGATAATATTGTAAAGGTTGTTGATTAGTTATCAGAGAACTGCAAGTAGCTTCTTTTGAGACACAGTCTCTGTGTAAAGTTGTAAAATAGGCTGAGGAATATGATTTCAGACTGAGTATTCAGCTATTGGCAATGTTTTACTTGACTAGTATTGTTGTTTAATATGACAAGCACATTTCTTTGGATCCTAATCTAAAGCAGTGGTGATGTTTTCCTAACTCTGTGTTTACATTCATTTCATTTCGTTTCTACTGGCTTGCATCAGAATATTGGCATAGGATTTACCCTTGTTAGGTACCCTATGTTTCTGCTCTCCTTGCCATTAATGTTTTTCTTCTGAATGTGTTATCTAAGAATTGATTTCAGTTGGTTTAAACAGTGTAGTGGATGTTATTGCCTGCTCTCGATGTATGAATTAAATGAATTCAGTTCTTAGATGTTTCTTGTTAAGGATTTAGTTGGAAGATTTGGGAACACTAGGGATTAGAGTTAGCCCTGCCCACTAGGATCCTTGTGCGACCAGCTGGTCTTTAACTGTGTGCCCTGAATCTGTGTTGTCTCCTCCTCTCCTACCATCCCACATCACACAATCATCTTAAGATCCAATGTTTTAGATGACTAGCCCAATTGGAAGCTTGCACATTGGATAGTAAGAAAATCCTTTCCTGACTCCATTGCCCAATGGTTTTGAATATTTCCTGGAATATTTCACCTCTGCCTTATCCCTCTTTTCTCATCCTTGTCTTACATTGAACCCTTCCTTCCTCATAACCAACAACCAAACAAAAAAATCAAACAAACAAACCCTGTGCCTATAACTAGCCTAACATCTTAAAATTTGAGTTCAAAGACATATACCTTCGACACATCTTAGAGAGATCCCTCTCTAGACCCAGGGGGGCTAGATCCTGAGGTTTGAAAGTGGTTTTATGTTGTCTCATCTTTTGGTATTTCCAATCTGGCCAAAACATGGGAACCCCAACATATTGATTACAACTGTGCTTTTAGAGGCCATTGGTATATTTGTTTTTAACAATTTAACCCTCTTTGATCTTAAAAACTTTATTTTTAGGTTTTTAATACACTTCTCTAATATTAGACTATTTACATAAGGTATTTTGGTATGACAGAGGTTTATTTTGGACTACAACAAGTAAAATTATGGTTTCTCTACCTCAAATTGTCAATTATGCTCAAAAATCAATCTTTAAACCTTTTACAGATTCAGGAAAAGCTTCACAAGGGTTTACTATAGATTTCTTTGATGAAACAGCTTAAAACAGTCTGATTCATGCAAAAAGGGCTTTTAAACAATCTATAAAGACTTCTAATCACTCAAAGGGCTTCTAAAAATCTGTAGATGGCTAAATTATCTTCAATTTTGCTTCAAAAACAATAATACAGTCTTTAGTAACTATGAATTTATTAGGGTTTTGCAGTAGAGATGTATATATGAGGAAATAAGGGTGTTTCTTAGGAAAACATACTTTTAAATGTTCAATTTCAAGAGTATGCTTCTTTTCAGGTGAAGAAGGGGTATTTTTCTTGAAAAATACCTGAAATTTTAGGAAATTGCCTCGAAAAAGGTTTTCTGCAAGTCTGGAAGCTTTCAAAAACTTGTTAAGGTCATTTTGAACACACACTAGAATTTTTGGGCAGTCATAGCAGTGATTTTTGACTGAATTCTATTGTTTGTGCATGAAAATAGGGCAACAACATCTTTCTTCATTCGAGAAGGTTTAATGAGCAGTAAAAGCAATAAAAAAGTGTGAAACGCATAAAATCTGTTGTTTTATAGAGATTTGGGATTAAACAATGTTTTCATTAATCACCTGTCAATTCAAAGTGGAAGTGGTTTTGGCGTAGGAAGGTTATTTACCACTAAGCAGTTATCGCACCATCGAAAGGTGGTAAACAATATTGCGTGAACAATTGCGATCCAATAAGAAATGGACGCGTAGAGGAGAGAGGAAAGGTTAAAATTGTCCATGTCGCAAATCTTATTTTTTTTAATGAGAGCGCCATTAAATTTGGGGTGTTATGGACCATTGGATCAAGCGAAGGGAATGCAAACGGTTGAGATCAATCGATGGAGATGCGGGGTAATATGGGCATGGGACCCGGGATTATTTTATGCAGTAAATTCGAATTTATATGTTAAAACATAGTTATAACATAAATTTCTATTGTTAATGGGGATGGGCAGGATAGGTGGATATAATTTTTATTCGACCAATACAACGTATATAGGTGTAAAGTAAACACCGGGGCAGGTTTTAATATAAAGGGCTAGTTTAAACCTATGGGAGAGCGGGAATATTATCACATGGGGTAATATACAATAGGATAAACAATAAAATGTGGGTTTGGATATTTATTTATGCAATGAATTATTATACTACAGGACGGGGGTATATAGCAAGTTAATACATTAAGTTAGTGTTAATATGAAATGAATGAGTGGAAATACAGAAATACAATAAGTAAAGTGAAAAATCATGTTTTTTAGGCGAAATTTCTTCATTGTGATGCCAAACAATAATCATTTAACACTTATACTTAGGATAAATCATATTTGTGGGTTTTTTGAAAGGAATGAGAGTTAATTAAAGGGGTTTTTACTTTTCATAAGTGAAAAAGGTGTTTTAAATTAGGAAAAGGGATTTTGTTGAGGAAAAAGGGTTTTTTATGAAGGGGAAGGGTTTTAATGAAGGGAATCCAATACCTAGTGCCAATCAATCATTATGATGAGGGTCCGGTCCCACCAGAAGTTAGAGAAATGCTCTGATTCTTTATAACTGGAGGATTTTAGTACTAGAATACTTTGTGGAGAGGGAAAATAGTAATTTTTCCAGATGATGTTTATCCATGCCTTGCATAATTGTTTTCTACCTATCCATCATTTATTCTACCATTTTTTCCTTATTTGCATGGGTGCATTTAATATTGCAAACCCTAATCCATTTTTCTTTTAAAGTAGGAAACTATCTAATTCTAACCTTATTTCATCCGAGGGCTCAGATTAAACTGTTGAGCTCCTCATTTATTCTCTAACTATCTACTGATTTTTCAAGTTTAAACTGTTTGACAAGATCTTTATTCTCTATCTATAAACATGAAAAAGTTAAAATTAGACTATTTAACTCATCATGGATTATGGAATTTTGAACAAGCTACACATAATCATTTATTTGCAGTAAAAAGTAACTAGTAGTGGCATTTTGACTTGCATCACTTTCATGTCTTATTCTTATCTCTTTTTTTATTTGGGGTCCATTTTTTATTCCTTTTGATCCTTTTATTTTAAGTCCTTTTATATTTTTTTTAGGACTTTTACCCTCTTTTCATTTTTTATTTTTTAAATATGGGAAAACAACTTGCAGAAAGCAAGTTATGTACATATTACAAGACTAATTCAATTCAATTCAAAAATTATGAACCCTATTATTATAGGACCCTAACAGTGCTCATCAAACTCCCTAAATGATGACTCTATTAGACTATGTCTTTTCCAGCGCACATTCACTAGTCCAATTGCACAATGAGGATAGTTATTTTACTATGTCAACCTCGTTAAAAAATGAAACAGGCTATGAGGATAGTTCTTTTACTGTGTCAACTTCATTAAAAAAGGAAACAGGTCATGAGCATAGTTCTTTTCCTATGTCAAGCTCATTAAAAAATGAAAGAAATCCTCCCCTATAATGAACCTGCATTCCATCCAGCTATCAGTAACCAGTAATCTACTTAGTTGAATGAAATGACTCTTGGGGGACATCTGCTCTTGTATGGGGAATTCAAAACATTCTTACCTATTGCACCTAATCAACGACTGAAGTTTGGGGGCAAAAAACAGGTTTAGAGCTCCAAAATGAAAATGGTAAATATTAAAACTCTTTTAATTAGTCATTTGCTTATTTGCAAATCATATTTATTACTATGAGTATGGTTTTATTCTATTTTTTATCACAAAACAACTATTTTTAATCCATTTGATGTTGTTCTAAACATGTTTTGCAACTGATAAGCAGATTAGTCATGCAGATTTATTTAAAGAATGATTTGACCACAAAGCATAATTTTATCCTTATTTTTCAAGCTTTGTTAAAAAAGAAAAAGGATTTGAAGCGCACTTTTATCTCCATTTCAAGATTCGATAACAACAAAAAAGGAACCCTTGGAGTATTCTTTTAGCTCTTTTCAGACTCTGATAATGTGAAAAAATTGTCAAGCACTTGTCTTTTTGAGCTTGTAAAAGTAAATGAATTGATATCTACTCAGTCTAAGTTTGACCCTTTTCCAGACTGAGATAGAGTATTCACGAAAAAGGAATGCCTTATTCGAACATGGCTAGGAGGTTCTCTCAGATATTATTTTACACCTTTTTGGATCTAAGTGACAAATTTATGAAAAAGTACTTATGGAGTTTTCTTTCGTCCTCTTTTTAAAACTCTCTAAATATGAAAAATTATCGAGATGTCACTTTTGTTGGGCTCATTAAAATATAAAATAGTGACGGGCTTGTCGATCATGGCAAGAATCGAGTTTCATTCATCGCTAGATTCATTAAATTATTAAATAGTGATACATTATTCGCCCGAAGGGTTGAATTATATATCAAGCATATGTTATCATCCTCGAGCTTGTTAAAAAATAAAGAGGTACTCGTCGACGAATGACTAGGGAAAATTTTGGAAAGTGAACAAAAAATTTTAAGATAGCAGGTTGCTCTTGAACATGACACTTCACTCCATCACCATGACTATTTGGGTTGGGTAATCTTCTTGATGGTTCATTCATATTTATGGTTCATCATACCTTCACTTCGGTTTTGGGTCAATGCTGCCAACTCATCTCAGTGTCGCCGATATGTTCAAGAGAAGTCATTCAGTGAATACTCATCCTTCTGCAATACCCATAAACCTTCATTCTCATGACAGTCATCCCTGAACATTGTTATATCAAGTCATCCTTTGTCTCTAAAATCACTAAATCTCGTTTCGCAATAAAGTGACTTCCTGTCGACGTAAAATCATCATACAAGAATTTTACTTAGAAACATCATATTCCAGTACCATGAGGCTTGTTACCGCATCGATAAGATCCTCGTTTCCGAAATTTTGACTGTAATATTTTGTTTGTTGTTCAACATCAAATCATCTATTCATGCCTTACGAAATGTACTGAAGTACAGTGAGGGCCATTGACATTAATGGTGGTTCTCTCATGTTTTATAACAGCTCACATCATTGGCTAGTAATCAAACGATGTCTTACCATGTTCGACTACAAATCATATATTTTCATGGCTAGACTTGTACCCGAACGATCAAGTGAACGAGATAAGAAGACCCCAGATCTAGTTTCAGCCATCCGTGCTACGATTTCAGGATTTTTATACACATCATATATACAGTGATCTTACATACAGATTGTTATCTGAACATGGGCCTATATCTATAGGGATGTCTATGTTGGGAAACATTCTAATATCGACAAATTTCTGCACTATGTACATGTTATTAGAGAGTTTATGTGCTGAGCATGAGAATGCCTTCCCTCGTCAATTCATGATCAACATGATATATCTTGATGTAATGTATTGTAAGATTGATGCAGGTCGCCACTCCGCTTCAGCTATATCACATCACAGTGTCAAGCCTCTCATTCAAAAAATATATTGTTATTATTATTCAGACTTCATGCTTTGGTATGCAGATACAAAACCAGTAAAATCATCCAGGTACATGGGATGGCTTGCAATATTAGGAGGTGCAGGACCTATTAGATCTAGAGCACCACAAAGTGAGGATGTGGTGGCCCTCCTCGAAGACATCCATTGTAGATGTGAGAGGCTTCTGACTGGTGTTTCAGAGCGCAGATGGAAAGACTTGGATGACTAGTACATAGAGCCATGTATTGGTCTACCCTCGGAGTGGTGAGGGGTCATGCGGCGCATGGCGATGGCTGGACAGGGGATGCGTGATCTAAGAGCTGTAGGAGAAAATCCATTGGCTTGGGATCCTCCAGCTAGTGATTAGGTGTAGGGGCATGTGGTGCCCCCAGTTTTGAGTTTTTGTAACATGCTATGGGCATGACATATGTATCAGAGTTAATGGACTCTAAAACATTTTATATGACACATATAATGTATATGCATCCTTTTGATGGTTTAATGTTATTGTCTTGTGTTAAATGTGTGTGCTAAGTGCCAATCTAGAATATTGTTTGCAATGCTATCTACATAGTGATTTTGTGCTCTAGGTACATGAATGAAAGTAATGATTTCAAATTCATGCAGCAAAAGCTTCACTTGTAAATATCTTCTAAAAGGACATGATTATGCACACGATAAACACCATTCAATTGCATGATAAGAGGCAGGGAATCTAAACGAACATGAAGGTGGAGGATGTGATGGGAAATGGAATCAGCTAATAAACCTCGCACTGCATCATATTTAGCCTGGTTACTGGTGGAAGTACCAATGCATACACCATTCGAGAGAACAAGCGAATGTAAGGGGGTAAAAATAGCCCAACCTACCGAGGCTAGATTCTAGAAGTAGCGACTTCCACCATCAGCATAACCGATATAAGGTGTGGATGGGGGGTTCATCTAAAAGGTGCCACAAGAAAAAAAATGAGAGGATGATGAAGAATTCTAGCAACCCAAATGCAAGGTAGAAATCAAACAAACAGTGCAAGAGGGAGTGCGTTGGGTAAGATGTCTACCACCTGCACACCGACGGGTAAGGGGTGTATGGGAGCTAACTTGGGGGAAGCTTTTGATCAAGGTGAGAAAGTCACCATAGAAATGGATTGTGCCATCCCACTTATGGGCGGGAAATATGAAGTTTGGGGTGGAAACGGCTTCCATGATGTCACCATCACAGTAGAAGATGGGGTGACTAGTGGAAGAGAGACCACATGACACGGTGAAGCTACCTGAATCATCGTCATCAAAAGACAGGTTCACATGCGCATCGTCACGGGGGGTGATGGAAGAAAAAGCATATAAGGGATCCACTGATGTTGAGCCCAGGGTGATCGCTAAAGGGAGGTCGAGCAAAACAGAAGGGGAAGTCTCAGAGGGAGCTTCCACCATGGATCTCATGAATGATGATAGGTAGAGGATGGTGGTCGCAGGCTTCGTCATCTCGACCTCAGGAGGGGGAATGTCAATGGGAGCAGGTAAATCCTCAATTTGGCCCGAAGCATATTATGCAAGGATGGTAGAGGTGGACTGGTTCTATTTAATATCGTACTCCCGAACTACCTCCAAAGAGGTGCGGTAATGCATGAGGGAGGGACAACGGTGGGTATAATGGCCATGGAGATCACACAAAGCACAAGGTTGGTTATTCTGAATAGTCTTGGGGTTCTTGGCCATAGTCGAGGAAGAAATAGAGGCTTCAAGGACCATAGACTCAAGGAAGGCAACATTGACCATGGGCTTGATATGAGGCAATTCAGGACAATGATGGGTGGCATGACCGAAAACATCACACAAAGCACACCAGGGGGTATGCTTCGGAGGCTGAGGAGGAGTAGGGTTTGTTGGGGTAGCCTTGTCTTTAGGTGCCTTATTGCGAGCTTTTCCCCCTTTACCCGGAGTTATCGCAATAGGAGTAGGTTCCTGTTGAGGTGACTGGGGCATGGTAGCAGAGGGAGGGGTCATGGGGACCGGTTGAATCGGGGTCAAAGCAAGATAAGGGTTGGGCTGACCAGGCAGGATAGCAGCTGGGGGATCAATGTACCAAACTGGGATCCCCAGGGTCAGGTTAGGAAGGGATAAGGTAGTGTTGTAGCCTGTACAACACCCTCCAAAAAAATCCACACTTTAAAATTTTTTGGAGCCCCTTGAGCATAAAAATAAAGCTAAGTTAAAGTCTGGGAAAGTTAAGTCACTAAATCGCAGATTTCTTGAATTTTGGAAAATCACAACCCCGTGACCTTGCGACCCAGCGACCCCCTGAGGTCACGAGGTCACAAGGTCGCTAGGTCGTGAGGTCACACCTCTCTCAAACCACTGACTAGTGCAACCCAGGGACCTCATTAATGGCTCCCACTCGTGACCCTTTTATAAATAGAAGGGTTGCTAGGTCACATTATGTCCATGCGGAAGATAGAAAGAAACACTTCTGATAGGTCGACTGGAGCGCGATTTTCTTGGGTAATTTTCCATTTCTTCCTGTTGT
This sequence comes from Pinus albicaulis, assembly GCA_034641835.2. NCBI lineage: Eukaryota > Viridiplantae > Streptophyta > Pinopsida > Pinales > Pinaceae > Pinus > Pinus albicaulis. The sequence goes on along the minus strand of CM076583.1, from coordinate 1,264,985,023 downwards.
TTCCTTTTATGATTTTGTTGCCTTAATTTCCCCTATCTCAGCCTTTAAATTATCCATTTTTATTTGCTCTTTTTATCATCTAAGACTTAAGGTGCTCTCTTTGCCCTAACAGTTCCCCTCCTTGCATAATGTTGCCACTGCTTCCCATCCAGACTCTTATGATTTGTATTCTGCCCCTGAAACTCCTCCTTTTGTTTGTTTTGGCCAACATAGCCTTGCATTTTGAAGATAAGGGGAAATCTACTTAACACAGCATGCGCTCAAACCCCCAACAAGCCCTAGTGTGACTTGCGACCCTTGCGACCCTGCGACCCTGGTCGCTGAGTCACCAAGTCGCATTCGCCCTCCATTCTACGTTCACACGACTTCGTATCCTAGCAACCCTGCGACCCAGTTGCAGGTTGTAGAGTTGCACTCCCATCGGTTTTCCTAGAATTTGCAACCCAGCGACCTCGCAACCTGGTCGCAAGGTCACAAGGTTGCACTTCCGTCAGTTTTCCTATAATTTGCGACCCAGCGACTTCGCGACCTGGTTGCAAGGTCGCAAGGTCACAAAGTCACAAAATATTTGAGAGTTTCAACATCGCGACCTTTGTGACCCTGCGACCGAGTCGCAGGTTGCTAATTCAGCCCTTCCTGTGTCTCCAGGTGGAAAAACTAATAATTGTACCTAGGCTTGTATTATCATGGCATCTTTCTTATCCTAGGACTCTTTCATGAATATGACAGGTGAATTCGAAGCAGACTTAGAGTGTATCCCCGTCTTCTCAGATTCAAGCGACATGGGACCTCCAGTGGCCCGAAAAAAGAACAAGAGCCCATAAGCAGGGGACATAGAGATGGATATACCAATGTCCCTGCCCCCGATCTACAGGGACCCCTTGTGCACAATTTCTAAAGGGGACAACATGCGCTAGTACCAAGTGTACCAGGAATTTGCTCGACAGGAATTCGTAGAGGACCTCCCTAACCGACAAGCATACATACAAGTTAAAAGGCCAAGGCTACATCTTGCAGGTGCCCACCCTGCTATATTCCCTTGTGCGGAGGTCATTGAATGGATTATACAAAACACTGACCCTAAAAAGTGGGTAATCAAGGACTATGAAGGCAAAGCTTTCGTGAATCTCAAAGGCTCGGATGCTCAAGTTTACTATGAATTTCTTGAACGAGAGGAGAACTTCACAAAATATTGGGCCATTTCCCATGTAGTCCCCATAACAGACACTCTAAGAGGGTGGTGGGAGGAGCCCGACAAATTCAAGGCCAAAAAGGATCAAGAATATCCAGTGGTAGGTCTTAGAAAGGTGTATAAACTGGTAGCCGCTATTCTTTGCAGACTATATGGGCATCCCGATGCCACCACTTTCAGCGGTACGTGGGAAACCCTAATGGAGTATGTCACTATGCATGGCACCCGGTTCAACTGGGCCAACATACTGGTGGTCTCTCTTCAGAAAAACATATCCTCGGCACTGGTACCGGATGATGGATATCTTTCTGAATTCTACATGGCCTCCTACTTGTTGGATGTTGTTTGTTCGAGGTGCCACTTTGAGGGATGGGAGTACAACTGGGATCCAAAGTAGGCATGCCCAATCCACTTAGAGATAAAGGTATTTTTGGATTCCAGATACAAGTAGGACATAAAGCCGATCTCTCAAGTCTTCATCCTGGCTCTCTACAGAAAATTGTTTGGCCAAGACACTCCTTGCATGTCTTTGTGATCCATGGAGATGTTAGGCAAGGTGGCACATTAGTTCCTAATTTCCGAATACACATTCATTCGAGTCTTTGGTTCATACAAGGCTCCCCATTCTATGCCCCGATATGTTACAGATAAAATTCTCATTCAAGAGGTTTGTTTCCAAATGACTTCTGGTTTCTCTAAGGTCCTGACTAAGCGCAAAAAGAAGTCGTGGCCTACACTACCCCTCACTGTCGGTACCTACACAGTCAAGGATTTCAGGGAGGTAGAGGCAGAAGCTAAAGAGATGAGAAGTTATTGCCTTGGGCCACTGGACCACTAGACATATGACCCAGAGAGGATAGTCCCTGATCACTGTAAGCAAGCTAAGTTCAAATGGAACTACCAGCACACGGAGTGCCCAGGCGAGGATGAAAAAAGAAACTAGTATAATGCAGATAGGCAACTTGCCCTGGGGGCATGGTCTGATGAAGAAGACCTAGATGACCATACATTGGAGGAAAGAAGCCGTGAATTAGGAGGCACTTCTTCTTCTCAAGCTAAGAATGCTCGAACCAATACAGGGCACAAAACTATTGCCCAGCAGAAAGAGTAGGAAGCCAAAGCCTAGCACGAAACAGAAAAGAATATGAAAGAGAAAGAAGAAAAGTGCAAGAGGAGCCTGAGGTCAGAGAAGAAGAAGAAGCAGGCAGAAGAGGCGAGGAGAAAGAAGGAGGATCAAGCTCTCAACCCCTGAAAACACTAATACAGCAATAATACACAATCCTTGGAAGGATTGGCTACAATATACATCAAAATGGCAAATCTGTAGAAATGTCGGAGTTGTTGGGCAGCAGCTGCAACTCAAACTGATACAATATGGAGATGGCTGAATAATATGTCCAATATCCAGCAAACCTCCTCCAATAGATTTCCCAAGTACAAGGTTGATCATAATACTGGAAATCTTGCCCTCCAAAATGCTGGTGCAACCTCTCACTGTAGATGCACTTTAGAATAACGCAGTCATAGAGCTGGACTGCGCTGTTGATGATGGGAGAAGCTAGCCTTGATGCCAAGATGTGAAAATCAGCTCTGAAATCCCTTTCAATAACCTCCCAGAGCAAGATAAGCTCCCTCCTCTGAAAGATAAGCCAAAGAGAAGTGTTGTGGAAACCTCCACTGCAATGCCCCAACAACACTGTGTTATACTTGAACAGAAATAATGCAGTATCTAAAGAATGGCTTTGGCCTTGATCCAAGATGTCGAGAAGATGAAGTGCAATCCTCTAAGAGACCTCTCAAGAAGGAGAGGAAATCCTAAACATGAATCCCTCGTGCTAAGCAACACTACAACTCTGTTGAACAGCCGGAGTGTGCAATTTGTCTGAATAGAAAAATAATCAAATGATCTAAGATGTCTCTCTATGGCTGCATCCTCCTCTTCTTATACAAGTGAATGCCTCTTTTCCATGGACCCCACACATTAGGGTTTCATCCACGAGGAATCTTTCTCCCTCTAAAACTGCGTTGTCTTCTCATGCAAGCTACAACTCTTAGGCAGCGCTGTTGACTTGGTCAAAATTGACCTTGCCCTCATGCAAATTGCCCCTTTTTACACTGGAAGGTGCAAAATAAGCTACTCCAATGATCCTTTTTACATTATGAAGGATCTTATTCCTACTCATGGGCCTTTTACCCATTTTATTCATCTCCTAGATGAAACAAGCAAAAATTAATGTTCCAATTTTCTTCATGAAAATTTTGGAATATTACAGTCCTCCCGTCTCAAAGATTTCTTGTCCTCAAGCAAGTGCAAGGATAGACTGAGTTTTTTTCTTCTCCTCTCCCTGTAGCATCCCTGTATGATGATCTCCTCCAAAGTAAAGTGATGCTATCTCATCAATCAAATCTCCACAATGCTCCTCCTCAGCATGTAAGTCAGTTATCAAGCTATCATCATGTGAAAGTGAAATACTCAAGAGGAGAACAAAGTGATGTCTAGAGGTCCCCTTGAATGTTGTGTAACCCGCTCCAAAAATAGAAGAAAAGAGATATCAACGCCTTAGAAATAAGCCACTTCGAGGGGGTAACCTTCAATACATTACATAAATGAACAATTCTTGGATGATACAATTTACAAAACCTCCTTTTTATATATAGGAGTCCATGGGGCCATAATGTAATCCTAGCTGACCTAACAATAATAATTTAAGGGCACAATAATAACAAAATGGGGGTTACAAGGGTACAATAATAACAATAAGGGGGTTACACTAACAACAATAAGGGACTATACTAGTAATATAGGGACCTAACATGCCCTCTCCTTCAAAAAAGTGTTGTCCTCAACGCTTGAGTAGCTCTGGGTGCTTCTGTATAAAATTATCATCCTCCCATGTAGAATCTTCAGTGGGTAAGTTCTTCCACTTGATGAGATACTCTGAAATTGATCGATTCCGTAGCTGTCGAGTTCTTGTTTTCGTGACCGCTTCAGGTTCCAATATGATTTTTCCTTCCTCATCAAGTTCTAGCAATATTGTTTGAACTGGAATATTTTCACCTATAACCTTCTTTAAGCATGAAACATGGAAAACTAGATGCACTCGCAAAGAAGCAGGAAGCTCCAATTTGTATGCCATAGTACCAATCTTTTGCAACACCTTGTAAGGACCATAGTACTTTGGCGATAATTTATTATCCTTCTTACCTTGCTTGAGGGACATTTGTTTATATGGTTGTAGCCGTAAAAATACCCAATCTCCTACATCAAAACTTCTCTCGCTGCAATGTTGATCTGCCTGTTGTTTCATTCGATTTTGTGCCAAATTCAGGTTATCCTTTAAGAGTTGGAGAACTTCTTGCTGATGCTCGATGTGATCTTCCACTGCTCGAACCTTCGAATTTTCCCTTAAAGATGATGTGATGGATGGTGGATGATATCCATAAAGTGCCATAAATGGGGTCATTTTTGCTGCAGTATGGAAGGAAGTGTTATACCACCATTCAGCAAGAGGTAACCACTCGACCCATTGTGTTTGTTTATCAGATACAAAACAACGAAGATATCCTTCCAAACATTTATTTACTATCTCAGTTTGACCATCAGATTGAGGATGATAAGATGAGCTATGAGCTAACTGAGTACCCAAACAAGAAAATAACTTCGTCCAAAAATTTCCAGTAAAAATGGGATCTTTGTTGCTCACAATAACCCTTGGGCTTCCATGTAGCTTTTGAATTCTGTCCATAAATGTAGTAGCAACTGTACTTGCTTTAAATGGATGAGATAATGCTCAAAAGTGTGCATACTTGGTAAGTCTATCAACTACCACCATGATGACACTCTTTCCTTCGGAATTAGGTAAACCTATGATAAAATCCATTGAAATCTCCTCCCAATGTTGACTTGGAATGGATAAAGGTTGTAGAAGTCTCGGGGTATTAATTGTCTCAACATTATTCTGCTGGAAAACCAAACATTCCACCACAAACTTTTGATTATCAGATTTAAGGCCATCCCAAAAAAAATTCTTTCTTTACCCTGTGGTAAGTTTTTAAAAATCCCGAGTGTCCTCCTAAAGGAGAAGTGTGCAGTTCCAAAAGAATCTTTTGTTTTAGTTGGGAATTCCTACAAAGATATTAGTGATCTTTGCACCATAAGGAATCATTTTTCCAACTAAATGTATCAGATGTACTAGGATCTTGCTGCAAATTTTGAATGAGTGTCCATACATCTTTGTCCTTCTTCCATTCATCTCTTGCTTTGGTTATCCAATCTGGTTGGATAATAGAAGTGGCACAAAGTAATGCTTCCACCTCTTCATTCTTTCTTGAGAGTGCATCTGCAACAACATTAAGCTTTCCTTTTTTTTAGATTATTTCAAAGTCATAACCCAACATCTTTGTGACCCATTTTTTCTTCTCTTCTGAAGATAGTCTTTGTTCCAAAAAGTGTTTAAGACTATCATGATCAGTTTTTACCTTGAAGTGTCTTCTCATTAGGTAGGTTTGCCCTTTCTTTAGTGCATGCACTATTGCTAACATTTCCTTCTCATAAATAGGTCTGTAAATACTTTCCTTTGATTGGACGACTTTAAAAAGAAATGGGTCTTCCTTCCTGCCTTAAAACAACACCAATTCCATTTCTCGAGGCATCACATTCCATAATAAAGGTTTTTGTGAAGTCTGGCGTAGCTAAGACTGGTGCTCGACACATTACCTCTTTAAGATGTTCAAAGGCCTTAGTTGCTTTAGGAGTCCATGAAAATGCATCTTTCTTCAATAATGTTGTTAGAAGTGTTGCTATTCTCCCATAATTCTTAACAAACTTGCGATAATACCCTGTTAACCCGAGAAATCCTTGCAACTGCTTTATGGTTGTGGGGACTTTCCATTCCTTAATGGCTTTAATTTTGTTAGGGTCTACCTTAACACCCTCGTGAGATACAATATGACCCAAATTTTCTACCTCTTGTACTCCAAAGAAACATTTGGATGTTTTTGCATATAATTATTTCTCTTGCAATAGTTTGAGCACCCTGTCAACATGTTGAACATGATCCTTCCAAGACCTGCTATAGATTAGTATATCATCAAAAAATACTAGCATAAATTTTCTAAGGAAGGGTTTGAAAATGGAATTCATCAACCCTTGAAATGTAGAAGGTGCATTGGTAAGGCCAAAAGGCATGACCAAAAATTCATAATGACCCTCATGAGTTCGAAATGCTGTTTTTGGAATATCTTCATTCTTCATTATAATTTGATGATATCCTGAACGAAGATCCAACTTGGTAAAATAAATTGCTCCATGTAATTCATCCAATAATTCATCAATCACAGGAATGGGAAATTTATCTTTAATGGTGAGCTTATTGAGCTCCCTATAATCCAGACACATTTTCCATGATCCATCCTTTTTGTGTACCAATACTACAGGAGCAGAGAAAGAACTTTGACTAGGTTGAATTATACCTGCCTCTAACATTTCTGCAATCATACGTTCAATTTCGCTCTTTTGGACATAAGGATATCTATAAGGCCTGATGTTTGGAGGAACACTTCCTAGAATCAAATGAATATCATGATCATGATCATGAATAGGTGGGAGTCCTTTGGGAGTTTCAAACACCTTGGAATGATTGTCCAAGACTTGTTGGAGATCTGCAGAAATAGATGATTTTGATGTTGGAACTTCTAGTGAGAATAATTGTGCAATTACGCCTCATTGTTCTTTCTTTAGAAGCTTTGTCATGACATTAGAGCTTATTATCTTTCCCGGCTTCCCCACAATACCCCGTAATTCGACTTCCTTTCCTTCTGAAAAAAATTTCAAGAAAAGTTCTTGAAAATTAAAAGCTACCGTCCCCAAAGATTGTAACCATTGTACTCCTAGTACAACATCAGCACCTCCCATAGGAATGGAAAGCATTGGACTAGTCAATACATATTCCCCCATGGTTCGCTTGATATTATGGCATTTTCCAGAGCAATTTATAGTTCCTCCATTTGCAACCATCACTTGACATTCTGGTGCTGGGTATAGGAAACAATTTAATTCCTTGGTTACCTTACAATGAATAAAATTATGGGTGCTACCTGAATCAATCAACACTATTACCTTTTTCTTCTTGATATGTCCTTCTATCTTGAGAGTTTGAGGAGTGGTAATTCCTGCCAGTGCATTACACGATATGGTCAGATTCATTTCTTCCCCTTCTATGGTTGGTTCTTGGTGTATATCCTCTTCTTGTTCATTTTCTTCTTCCTCTTCACAATCTATGTACAATAATTTCTTCTCAGCACACTTATGACCTTTAGTGTATTTGCTATCACAGCTATAGCAAAGCCCTTTTGCTCTTTTTTCTTCCAATTGTTGTGGTGTCAACCTTGTAGGTTGTGGAAATCTAGGCATAGAAACACTTCCTTCTTTATAGAAGTGAGTGGTAGGCTTCCCTGTCGCCATAATTTTACATTCAATTTTTCTTGCCAACCTAAATTCCTTTTCCAATGAATCAGGTTCCAAAATGCAAACTTCATGTTGGATGCTATCCTTTAAAGTGCCTATGAAGAGATCAATCCTGTGTTCCTCTGGAATATAAGTTACCCTTATATTCAATTTTTGGAAGTCCTCAATGTGCTCCCCCACTAAGCCCTTTTGTTTGAGATTTATCAATTGGCTAAAGAAGGTATTGCTCTTTGTATCCTCATAATGTGCTATCATTTCCTCCGTAAAAATTGACCAAGTGACAATTTTTTTACGGGAGCAAAGCCATCGATACCATACAAATGTATTTTGTTCTAAATGTAAAGTTGCAATGCGTACCTTTTGTGTGTTTTGCACGTTATGGAGGTCAAAATATTGCTCCATTTGTAGTATCCATGTCACAGGATCCTTTCCATCAAACTTCCTCATCTCCATTTTTGGAATATGGTGGTTCTTCCCACCAACATTAGAGTTTGTGAAATCATGATTAACATTTATTTTGTTCTCATCATGAGTTTCTTCTACTATCTTTTCACCATTATGAAACATTTCTTGTATCAACTTTGTCAAACCTTCCAAGTCTGATTTTAGATCATTCTTCATGTTTTCCATGTTGTCTTTCATGTCATCCATCTTAGCTTCCATTCCAGCTTCCATGCCATCCATCTAAGCTTCCACACCTTTCTTCAAAACTTCCATTTCATTTTTTGTTGCTCTTTGCGGGAGCAAAATTTGGTGCACTTGCTCTTGTAATTTTGATAGATCATGTTGCAATTCTTCATCTTCATGAGTCATAGTAGAGCCTTCTGAAGGCTTAATGGGTGTTGAATTATTTTTACAGGGCATCTTTTAGAATCCAATACCGATATCTATTCTACAATATGCCCTTGGAATCAATTCAAATTGATTCTTCAAACAAGACTTATGCAATTCGGAAAAAAATACACACCTTTTTCTTGCTTTTGAGGAGCTCGATATTGAAATTGGATTATCTATGTGATTGTAGCACTTCAATATTTGAATTTTGGTACTGGCATAACCCTCTGAATTGTCTTTCAAATGCCACAGGTATGATCTGATTTGGATTCTCCAAGACAAAGTTGTGTCCAATCTCCCACAATGACCTAATTATGGACTGGTTCAGTAGAGAAAACTTGTACGAATTTCCACGTGTCATTGTTTCGTCCTTCAGCTCTTAAATTGATAGCCAAGAAACTAAAATCCATGTACTTATGACCAATTTTTACGGCACTCCAATCTGATGCTCAGAGATAGAGTTATGAATATTTTCCCATGATCACCTCTTTGAGATGAAATTCGGGAGCCTGCAAAAGCACTAACTTCCACAGATCATATCTCCGAAAATATTGTGAACCAAGATCTGAAATTTTTTTACGAGTTTCCTAAGGATTTCTTCTTCGCACCCTAAAAATTTCAGATTTTGAACCTTCGTATAAAAAATGTTATAGCGAAAATTACACGATGACCTGTTTAGAGCAGCGAAACCCTAGAATCCAAAGCTCTGATACCAAATTTTGTGTAACCAGCTCCAAAAATAGAAGAAAAGAGATATCAATGCCTTAGAAATAAGCCACTTCGAGGGGGAAACCTCCAATACATTACATAAAATGAACAATTCTTGGATGATACAATTTACAAAACCTCCTTTCTATATATAGGAGTCCATGGGGCCATAATGTAATCCTAGTGGGGCCACAATGTAATCCTAGCCGACCTAACAATAATAATTTAAGGGCACAATAATAACAATATGGGGGTTACAAGGGTACAATAATAACAATTAGGGGGTTACACTAACAACAATAAGGGACTATACTAGTAATATAGGGACCTAACATTGAAGAATGGGATCTGAAATAGAATGGGAAATATCTTTCCCATATGGATCCTCCATCTCCAAGCTATGAGCCATGCAAAATGAATCACCTTCCAACTAGGCAACTCCTGAAAGTTGTCATCCACCTTTGGCTCTGACAAAATAGGTGGGATGAAAATTTGCACATGGTAAGCAATGTAGCCTACCCCACGCTGTCCATCTCTCCACTTATGATAAGTGTAGAGTGCTAGTTGTCCATGGGCTGCAATAAGTTTGCCCTCAAGTGGCAAGATGAGAACTAGACCTCCAAAGATCTCTCCCCCAACGCTGCAAATCAAGCTGGCCCAAGTTTCTCCATATATGATAAGTTGGAAGTCATCATCATATGGCATCTCCTCTATCATATGGTCCTCCTCATAAAGAGACAAATGTGTTATCAAGGTGACCGTATCATATCCCATGTTCCCCTTAGAACATGTAGTGCAAAAGGTGTGAGGAATTTCTCCCTCAAAGGACACATTCACCTCATGTGTCTCCCTCCCAAGTATGCTCCTCATAAAGACAAAAATAGTAGAACCATAGGGAGCAAAGATGAGAATCATGCTTGCTTCCATATGCAAAAAATGTGAAGGAAAATAGTCCCTCAAGTGCAACCAATGCAGCTTGACTCTCCACTACAATAGAGACTGATAAAAAGAGTGGCCTCTCAACCACTTTCCTGTAGCTCCAATATCCTCATAATTATGGAGGAAGTGAATTATATAAGGTGTGTAATGATCATGTCCTCCATAATATGCCTCTTCCCCAAGTCCTCCTAGGGGATGGCCATCAATCATGCTCATGGCCCCATCTAAACCATGTGGTCTAGAAAAAAGAATGCTCCTCCTTGGAGCATAATCCTGCATATGCATGGTTAAGGGATGCATACATACATTATACAAATAATCATGTAAACCATAATGAATACCCTTACCATATCTCCTGCTCATACAAATGGAGTGGCTCAAAAATGAGTTTCCTCTCCTCCTCAAAGAGAAAAGAGGTGGTTGTGATAACCCTCTCAAAGAGTCATGTCTCTCCTCCATCTCCATCTGGTCCATGCATCTACTCATATGCTGATGTATCTCCTCCTCAAAGCCCATCCAAAAATACCCCTCCATGATGGTGTGGTATGCTCTCATAGAACAAGTGGGACTAAAAAGGAAATCCTCCCGAGCTGCTTGTAGCAACTTCTCCTTGAGCTTGGAAGCTCTAGGAAAGAAGATTTTACCATGATAAAATATGACCCCATCTCTGACTGAATATGCCTCCTCATGCAGCTGGCCATCCAAGATCATGCAAGTAAAAAGATCCTTGGAATACTCCACTGACAGCTGGGAGCTCCAATGTGGATCTAATCTCCATAGTGATAGCATTGATGATCTCTCATGAAGAGCACCTGTCATATGGTCATCATCCCCTTTGAAATCTCCCATGCCAAAGATGCAAGTTGGAAGGTTGTTATCCTTCCCCTGCTGCTTCTGCCACATCACAAAATCTGAAATGGAAGTGGGTGATGTTGATGTTGAGAGAATGCTCTCTCTCTCTCCTTGAGTCTACCCCAAACTTCTAGCACTGTATCAAGCTCTCTCCAGGTCTCCAACCTCCTGAAATCAATGATTGGTGCCCCAACATGTGAAGCATCCATCCTCCTCTGCTGATCTAGTGGTCTTCCCGACAAAATGTCTCTATGCAATGAGACATCATCATCAAGAGGTGACTGCATGTATGAATGAACAAATCTGTCCATGCTTCCACTACGCAATCCAATCACCTTCTTAAGTGCATCAACCTCCAAAAATGAATAGGGATGTACACTCCCCATCTCATGATGTTGGGTCTTCTCCCTACTTCCTCCTTGTGTCTCCATGGTTTCACACCTCCTCAACAATGGCACAGGTAAAACATGAGTTGTGCCTTGACCTCTACACATGAGATCCTGGGAACCTTCTTGAAAATATGTAAGCATCCCTCTATTTGGAGCAAGAGCTCCTCTTTCCTCTGCATGAGGCACTATATCAACTCCATATCTAACAGTGTTGTTGCCCTCAAGCTCTACAAAATGAGTGGGCAACCTCCCAATGATTTTATCCCTCTTTGGAAAAGAGATCCTCATGCCTCCTTGCTCAAAAGTGTGAGAAGAAAGCTTCTCCTCTAGCAAAGTATGGTGCAAGTTTTTAGCCTCCCTCATGGTTTTCTGAAATGGCATTGTGTTTTTATGCAAGGTTTTTTTTTGAGTTTTCTCATTCAACTCCTCCATGTGTTTCTCATGAATCCCTCTATCAAATATTTCCACTAATGCCTTAGTGAAATTTTCATAAGATGAAATGTTTACATTTTTCAAAGAAAATGATTCAAAGACCCACCAGGAATAAACCTTACCTCTCAAATGTAGCGCTACAAATTTGATGGCTTCATCCTCAAGAATGTGGTGTTGCTGCAAGAAGTTCTCTAACTCCTCCACCCAATCTTTGGCTGAATATGCAGGTGAACCCTCAAAGGTAGATAGATGAAATCTATCCTGCTGCTCTTTTCCATTCACCTTCATCTTGCAATACTCTAAAAAACTGAGATGATCCTGGTATTTCTGAGTTTGAGACTCATACTCCTTCAAGAAATAACTAAGGGTTTCCCTCCCATCAACTTCTTCTCTTCTTTCCATCTCTCTTCCAGCAATCTTGGGCATATGACTGTGATGTACAAGATGGTGTGTAGCTGCATGCTCACACTCCTCCAATATAGAGTTTGCTTTTGAATCAAACCCTATAGGAGATTCTCTATACTTCCTCCAGATCTCCTAATACTCTACATGGATCATATATACAGATTTAGGAAGAATATTGATAAGCTTATCCCCTTCTTTTTCTTCTCCAAAAGATGGATTCATTCTTCGGCTTATTTCTTTGTCTCCTTGATGAGAATAGGAAGTTCAGGGTTCTTCCTCTTCTTTTTGCATATCCTCCTTGGGGAGGTTCTTCATGGATCTGAAATATGATGAGATTAAAATCATCCTCTTCAATATTCTAATCTTCTTGGGCTTAGACTCATAGGCTGAGCCAAGAAAGTAGCTTTGATACCACTATAATGTTCCAAACCTGGAATGGCTAGCAATCCATGGCTGGAAAATGAATTTTTCAGAAATGGAGGCAGCAGGATTTGAAACCAAGACCTGGATCCGTTAGATCAATGTATCTAAGTCTCAAATCCAAGAGATGGCTCCAAAGAAATCCTTCTAGAGTGGTTAAACAGATCTCCCACTACTAGATGTCCTCAGAAAATGCCCGATGAGGGACCGCAACAATGTATGAACATACAATGGAAAGATAGCGTTATTTTATTGATCCATGGCACATGAAGTAGTAAATAGCTAATCAATGAATAATATATCAGTAAATGTGTACAATTATTTGAGGAATCAATAACTCAAGATTGGCAATGAAAGCCTCAATAAGACAAGTACATGAAATGTGATAAAACACTGCTATGTAATTATGCCCTAGCTATGACTGCGCAGTTATAAATGGAGACTGCAACATACAAAATGTAAATACAATGATATATCAATATCATCTCAAATAAATGAGGGGGAGAAAGCTCTCAACCCCTGAAAACACTAATGCAACAATAATACACAATCCTTGGAAGGATTGGCTACAATATACATCAAAATGGAAAATCTGCAGAAATGTCGGAGTTGTTGGGCAGCAACTGCAACTCAAACTGATACAATATGGAGATGGATGAATAATATGTCCAATATGCAGCAAGCCTCCTCCAATATATTTCCCAAGTACAAGGCTGATCCTAATACTAGAAATCTTGCCCTCCAAAATGTCGATGCAACCTCTCACTGTAGATGCACTCTAGAATAATGTAGTCATAGAGCTGGACTGCGCTGTTGATGATGGGAGAAGCTGGCCTTGATGCCAAGATGTGAAAATCAGCTCTGAAATCCATTTCACTAACCTCCCGGAGCAAGAGAAGCTCCCTCCTCTAAAAGATAAGCCAAAGAGAAGTGTTGTGGAACCCTCCACTGTAATGCCCCAACAACACTGTGTTATACTTGAACAGAAATAACGCAGTATCTGAAGAATGGCTTTGGCCTTGAGCCAAGATGTGGAGAAGATGAAGTGCAATCCTCCAAGAGGCCTCTCAAGAAGGAGAGGAAATCCTAAACAGGAATCCCTCGTGCTAAGCAGCACTGCAACTCTGCTGAACAGCCGAAGTGTGCAATTTGTCTGAATAGACAAATAATCAAATGATCCAAGATGTCTCTCTACGGCTACCTCCTCCTCATCTTATACAAGTGAATGCCTCTTTTCCATGGATCCCACACATTAGGGTTTCATCCATAAGGAATCTTTCTCCCTCAAAAACTGTGTTGTCTTCTCATGCAAGCTACACCTCCTAGGCAGCGCTGTTGACTTGGTCAAACTTGACCTTGTCCTCATGCAAATTGCCCCTTTTTACACTGGAAGGTGCAAAATAAGCTACTCCAATGATCCTTTTCACATTATTAAGGATCTTATTCCTACTCATGGGCCTTTTACCCATTTTATTCATCTCCTAGATGAAACAAGCAAAAATTAATGTTCCAATTTTCTTCATGAAAATTTTGGAACATTATAAATACTATCGATCCAATATGAGTTTATTTTTTTAATTATAATCATTATTAATATACTTAAAATTATTAGATAAAATGTGTCAAACAATCTATTAATTCACATATGTTTAATGTTCTACAGGGGCCAACAACTCAGAAAAGGAATGTTGTTCTATTAAAAGAAAAAAAGTAGAACATGCAAATGAAAATGAATTTCTCCTTAGCTCATATGGAGTGGTGCTGGAGGTTAACGAAAGGGGGAAAAAATTTACAAAAGTTTGAGGGATCTAGTGGAATGAATGTATAGACGTTCTTTCCACTTACAATACAAAAACCAATCCAATGATTCCAAGAACCAAATTTTATCTAAACTACAGGAAGAGTTTCCAGGGAATTGGTCAATGAGACATGTCAGACTTTTAATAGCAAAAATGTACAACAACAAAAAAAAAGGAATGAAAAAGTAATATTCCTTCAAGTGTTTGTCTAGAATTATTTATAAATATCACTTTTTTTATATTTACTTTTCATATATCAATACAAAAATGAAATATTTTATTGTCATGTTACATTTTCAGGAAGATTATAAAAATCTCAAAAGATGAACGAGCTAATATCAGAAATATGCCAGTAGGAATGTCCAAAAAAGTGTACAGGGAGATGGTCAAAGAAATGGAAAAAATTGCATCGCAGGAAGAGCCATATCAACAACAACGTGCTTCAAATGTAATATGTAATCATTGAATTTTTCGATCATTAGGTACAATAAATCAACAATTTAGCATTAAATATTAATTTTCAAGAATTTTCTTGTAGAAAATAAAAGAAAATGGAACCCATTCAGCACATAAAACAGGAGGACAAGGAAGAAAAGGGTTGATATCTAAGTTTGTGAGTAATTGTTACTTCCTTATAACAACTTAACTAGATTTCGTTTTTGTATTTTTAAGTTGTTTTACAAAATCATCATTGAATGTCTTCAAATAGGTGCTAACATACAAAGAAGAACCATTAGATGAATTGATTGAAATTGGGTTAAATAGGGGAACTGTGAGTATATGTTGGCATATAAGAAATTAATTGTGGAATTTGTAAGCATCTATCGATCTTGTTTTACTTAGCTCTGTCTATAATTAATAGAACAAAAAAATATTTTATATTAAATATATGATTTGTTATGGGGTATAAAACTTGTAGGAAACAAAGTATGGAACGGTGCCAACAGATGAAATTTTGAAAGATGGCATGGTACATGGTTTTGAAAGAATGTCTATAGTTTATGAGTCAATTATTGCTATGGTACGTCATTTTTTTTCGATTTACATTGATGTATATTATTTAATATTGTAATTTTCATTATTCTCACCATTGTATATACGCTCATTACAGTTTATTTTTATGTTTGTAGATGGAAGGTGAAGAAGAAGAAAACAATCAACACCATGAACAAAACATTCCTGAAAATAACCCAAGTCATGGAAGTAGCTCTAATAGTGACAACAATTCAAGTGAAGAATGATGATCACTATGTTTGGATATCAAAGCAAGGCATTGTATTTTTTGAAATATTTGTCTGTGAAATCAGACATTTTGTTTAATGTAATGGACATAGTGTCCCAATTGAAAGACAAAGGGATACCAATAACTGTTCCATTTTGTATGAAAAATACTGTCATATATATATATATATATATATATATATATATATA
>CM076583.1:1264864015-1264969056 GCA_034641835.2 Pinus albicaulis | reverse complement strand
ATTTTTTCGATCTATCTTATGCTGTATAACTCGTATCCAATTTATGTCAACAAATAAGTTTTCAGCACATTATCAATGGAGATTTTTCTGCTTGAATCCATGGATTTTAATCTGTTGGTGTATATGATCTTCACTCGCATATAGGTTAGGGAATCCACTTTCTGTTGCATGTTGCATACTAGCCTCCATTTTGATCACTTTCCATAGGGTCGATCCCATCAAGTCATTAGTATTTCATCCATTTCACTCGACGATTATTTAATCATAACTTGGTGGTAGAACCTTCCTTTACATGGGCTTGTTAGTTAGTTCCTCGCTATCAATTGTTGCCCATGCTGCGTTTTATGTAGGCTCGAGAGTCCTCTTTAGTCCCGCCATGACTTATGTGTTGAAGCTTCATTCTTCTTCTTCCTCACTATCATTTTTTCTGGCTATTACCGTAGAGGCTCCTTGGTGTTGTTGAGTTGTATTACTGCATTGCATATTGGCTACTTGTTTATCCTGGCCTTGCTGTCCATTTTGGACTTAGCTGTCAGCTTATCCTTGACTCTGACTTGCATGTTAACGCTACAATTGAAGGTCTGTCTGATTCCAGGTCTCATGATAATCTTCCCTAGGACTACCCACTGGGCCACTTTGCATTGAAACAGACTTGTTCCCAACTCAGAACTAGTGCATCTGCTTTCTTCTGATACTGCTCTATCCATTGTACCATACATTTTTGATATTTTCAGTTTATTGATAGTGAAAGATGAAAAATTCAAATATAATAAAATAAGGGAAAATCTATTTGCATTCGCATTTGATTCAGATGGGAGTCTATGTTTTTATTACTCTTGAACAAAGCACATATACTTATATATATCTCCTTCATTTGGGATGGTTTTAGTTTTGACCTAGGTTCAGCCTTTACCATGTTTCACTTGTCAGTTCTCCCCCGGTTGGTTATCTCTTCCAATCATATGGAGAGTTTTTTTTGCCTCCTGCAAGACAGACTTATACAGTGTCACTTTTTTACTGCCTTGGTCATCACAGAGTCGTGCTTTTGTTCAAGGGAAGTCTAGCCTGAGTCGGCCATTCTGCAGTGTCTCTTGACTCATTATTCAGTCGGCCTTCCCGGTCTTGTCAGCATCATGTTCTATCACATCGGGATAAGTCTGTTCTTCTGCTGGCTGCCTGAGAGTGGTCCCCATTGACTTTCACTCGGCGGGTTTGTCTCTTATCGACTACGACACATTGTCGAGAAAACCTAGAGCCGCACCTTGGGCCTATTTCCATCATTGATAGGTGACTCCGTGTCATGATTTGACTGTCCACCATGTCTGACCGAGTGGTTTCCTCTGTGTTCGACGCGCATACATTATCACACTCGGGATTCGTGCAGCAAGATTCCTGATTTCATCTGGACTACCAGACTTCGTCTGTATTGCCACATACCACTGAGGTTTTCCGTGCGTTTAGCTTCATCCAGGTAACTTAAACATTACTTGCCTTGTTGTATCACTCTCCTTCGTCCCATTCCTTTTCCAAATCTTGTTCAAGGTGTTATACTACGCTGGATCAAGGGAGATTTTCCTTAATGTTTCCTTCCATCTTTTCCCATCGACTCCGACTCATTGCTCGGGGAATAAGGTCTAGAGTCTTTTTGTCAGTACCTTAGGGTTTGCAGTCATCAGTGGCAGACTCTTCGCTATCGACAGTGGGGATTCATCATTGCCTCCTGATTGGTAGATTCTTTCAAGTGTTTGACTTCAACTCATTCATTTGCACTTGTCAGATTGTACTGGGGCACCTTGACACTCATTATCATTATCGGTGGGTTGTCTCGCGTTGGTTAACAGGATACATCAATGCCCGGTAATCCAACGATTTCTCACATGGTCGACTTCAGCTCATTTATTCCCATTGTGTAGAATTGTGCCATAGTGATCGGTGAAGACCTCGGGTTGCATCAGCATTTTCGGTTCACTTGTGACAGTCCTTTCAGTTTCTGCCAGTGATGCCGTCCACCCTTATATGTTGCAGTTCAGTACAGCAGCATCCTATATGTTGGCTCCCGAGTTGCGTGATTGTACCGTTTGATCCACCTCTTATGATCCGGTACTTGGAGATTCAGTTACTTGATCAGACATCCAGTTGCACCATCTTTTGATCAGCTTTTTATATGTGATACTTGGACATTGATTCAGGCTTATATTTCCGGGCCCTGCTCAGATGATTCACTATGTACTTTCAGTTCAGCTATACTTGTATACATGTTGGATCTATTTCAGCAATTTCTATATGATGTATTTTTGACTGTGCATGGGTATGCCCGCCTCAGCATGAGTTGACTCTCTGGTTTCTTTCATTGGTTTTGGCAGGCTGAAATCTGGTGAAGTCCTCTCTTTTCCTTGCGAAGTTCTTTCTATGTGCATAATACATTTCGGCCATCATGTACCCCTTCTGACCTCATATATGGGGGTCTGTTATAGAGTCATTTCATCTTGATACATTTATGATTATTATGGTTTAAATCCATTCCATGAATTTATTCATTTAAAATATAAAATCTCATGTAGATTAGAGTCCTGCCAAGGCACAGCGAGTACAAACTAGACTTTTCCACGTATGCCATAGTATCAAAGATATAAGTTCCTGAATTGTCTGTTTGACATACTGGGGAATTTAACCACTCACCATGTTAACTGTCACTGTCCAACACTGAGGGACCAGGGCCTATGTGGGAATGAAGGAGAGAGAATCACATTATCCCCAGAGCTCTATCTGTCCGTATTCCCCAGGTTTCCCAGCATCTTCCTACCATTATAGGAACCCTTTGTTTCTTGAGATGACCCTTCTTATATGTTATCTTCGTATGCACTGGGCCAAATGAGTCTAGCTATAAGGGTCGGACGATCTGACGACTCACCGTTGGAAGGCCTTGGAAGGATCAGGTGATCTCTCCACGTGTTACTTTTGTACATGCTATTTATAATACAGAAGTACCATGTTGTTCCCGAAATAAACGTGTTAGTGTATGCTTTTATGTATGAGAATATTTGTTATACAAGCATTCATTATGATTTATTTAATGTTTTATATGAATCTCACTAACATTTAGAGTAGATATATGGTGTACAACTTGTTCTTTGTGCTGGTTTCTTCTTGCATTTTAGGTTAAGAAGGAAGGACGGTTGCAGGGGGTTTGGACCCCACGTGGATCTACTTCAACCGTAGGACCTACGGGTAACTCTCTCATTCCGCTCTATTTAGTTTTTCTGAACATGCATGGTTGTGTGATTCTCTGTTAAGTAGCATGCCCCTGCTCTGTGGAGGTTGTATCCCAACCAACCTCTAGGGTGATATTTCCCCGAAACAACTGTTAGCCCCCCTATAAATTCTTGACAAAGAAAAGTAGGGAGCTAAATTTTTTTTGATCCTTCAAGGAATGCATCTCCCCTGAAGACACATCATCCTTGAAGTCTCCTGTGCCTTTGCCTTTGATAAATTTCCCTCTGCTAGCTCCCTTTATAAGGTCTCACTGAATGATAAATTTTGCTCAAAAAGGCCTACATTAAACCTTATATCCCTGCATCATGTCCCATTTCATCCCTTCTTCCCTTTGTCAAAACCCCCCTTTTTTGTACCTCCAAATCCCTCCCCTCGTCCTCCAAAACCATCTTAAAATCCCCTTTAAACCCTCCAAATACACTTTGTGTGGTTTAATTCCCCTTCATCCTCCTATCTTTACCCATTTTGGATTTTAAATTCATTGAAATGTGCCAAAAATCATGTTTTCTATGTAATTGATACCTCAACCCCTTTCGACCTAGTCCCCTGTACATTTCCCCCCACAGAACCCAGCACTATGACCGAGCGCTAGCCCCGAAGGCACTTTTTGCATTTGTTCATCGGGCGCGTTTACAGCCGTTGATCTTCACAAAATGGAATGCGATCACCGCCCCCCGTAGCCTCCCTCGTTCTTCTCGTTCACCGCCCGATCAAGGATCCATCATTCATTTAAATCACGATCAATGGTCTGTAATCCCCCGTCTCGGTGGTCCCCGCAATGCACTATTTCAAAACCACCTGGTTTCTATCGCACCGCCTTCGGGCGAGGGGCGGTATTTTCTCATCGTGGAGCGATTCCATACAGCTTCCAACGCGTGGCACCGGTACGGCTAGAAACCCACCCTCCCATCGCACATTAAAGTTCATCCGTGTACACGCAGTGATATGCATATCAGCCATCCGATCCAGAGCCCTCCATCCAACGGTGATCGATCCATGAAGCTGTGCACGTGATAGCCCATTGCCGTCATACCCCTGGCCCACTATCCATCGCCCTCCGATGCATTTTTCACCGTTGATCTCCGCCAAGACCGGACATCTCCGATTCGTCTGCATGTTCCACCATTGACTGGCCCCGTATCGCAATGTCACCCTCTCCACGTGTGTCCATAATATATTCACCCTCGCCATTTATATTTGTTCCAAGGTCAATTTTTCGTAGGTTTTATTTACTTTTTGCTGCGATCCACCCACGTCCACCAAACTCTGTTTCACTGTCATACTACACTGTCTGCCATAGTCCCACGCTATTTTTCCATCTCATCCATTTGCACAGTCATCCTCACCACCCCCATTACATCCACCACCTCCGTGCATAATTTTTCCTGACCAGTTTTCATGTTTTGCAGGGTTCTAAGGTGGTGAAAGCCGCCATGATTTGCACACGCTGTCGCAGTGACAGAAAATACAGGAAAAGACCATGTGTAGAGGCAAAGATCATGAAAAAAGGCCCGAAGAGGTACAACAATAGGATTTGCATTTAAAGAGTAGGGTTTAGCTCTGTGAAACTGTCCCAACGCCATTAACACACATATTTCATATTCAAAGATATAAATGAAGTAGCAGAGAGATTAAGGCATGCAAATGAAGATATATAAGCCTTATGTTCAAAGATTTAGAGGCAAAGTACTAGATTGAAGACCCATGGATCATGCAGAAGGTACAACACGTAGAAATCAATGCATATCAGGGTTTCTACAGCAGCAGAATGTTTTTCCTCCATAAAGGACAAAGCGCCCATGTAGTTTTTATTCTACATCGTGCTATTGAAGAAATTTCCACCCTGATAACAGTTCGAAGCTACCAGAGCATTTGTTTGATAAATATGGTAGACTTCTCAGTCATTTATTTATCATTTTTTTATTCACCGAAAAGTACCACAGAGTCATGCAGATAAAAGTACATCAAGAGACATACCGAAGTAAATAGAGGCCTGAAGAAGACCACTCTTCCATCCAAAGAGTGACAGGAATTGAATGCTCAGAATTTAAATAGAATGGACTTCGGCCCTATTTCTTTTCAGAAGTTTTAATACTACAATTAGTTCTTCACCTACCTCCTCTGCTTCCCTTCAGCTATAAAACTCATGAGATAATATTGTAAAGGTTGTTGATTAGTTATCAGAGAACTGCAAGTAGCTTCTTTTGAGACACAGTCTCTGTGTAAAGTTGTAAAATAGGCTGAGGAATATGATTTCAGACTGAGTATTCAGCTATTGGCAATGTTTTACTTGACTAGTATTGTTGTTTAATATGACAAGCACATTTCTTTGGATCCTAATCTAAAGCAGTGGTGATGTTTTCCTAACTCTGTGTTTACATTCATTTCATTTCGTTTCTACTGGCTTGCATCAGAATATTGGCATAGGATTTACCCTTGTTAGGTACCCTATGTTTCTGCTCTCCTTGCCATTAATGTTTTTCTTCTGAATGTGTTATCTAAGAATTGATTTCAGTTGGTTTAAACAGTGTAGTGGATGTTATTGCCTGCTCTCGATGTATGAATTAAATGAATTCAGTTCTTAGATGTTTCTTGTTAAGGATTTAGTTGGAAGATTTGGGAACACTAGGGATTAGAGTTAGCCCTGCCCACTAGGATCCTTGTGCGACCAGCTGGTCTTTAACTGTGTGCCCTGAATCTGTGTTGTCTCCTCCTCTCCTACCATCCCACATCACACAATCATCTTAAGATCCAATGTTTTAGATGACTAGCCCAATTGGAAGCTTGCACATTGGATAGTAAGAAAATCCTTTCCTGACTCCATTGCCCAATGGTTTTGAATATTTCCTGGAATATTTCACCTCTGCCTTATCCCTCTTTTCTCATCCTTGTCTTACATTGAACCCTTCCTTCCTCATAACCAACAACCAAACAAAAAAATCAAACAAACAAACCCTGTGCCTATAACTAGCCTAACATCTTAAAATTTGAGTTCAAAGACATATACCTTCGACACATCTTAGAGAGATCCCTCTCTAGACCCAGGGGGGCTAGATCCTGAGGTTTGAAAGTGGTTTTATGTTGTCTCATCTTTTGGTATTTCCAATCTGGCCAAAACATGGGAACCCCAACATATTGATTACAACTGTGCTTTTAGAGGCCATTGGTATATTTGTTTTTAACAATTTAACCCTCTTTGATCTTAAAAACTTTATTTTTAGGTTTTTAATACACTTCTCTAATATTAGACTATTTACATAAGGTATTTTGGTATGACAGAGGTTTATTTTGGACTACAACAAGTAAAATTATGGTTTCTCTACCTCAAATTGTCAATTATGCTCAAAAATCAATCTTTAAACCTTTTACAGATTCAGGAAAAGCTTCACAAGGGTTTACTATAGATTTCTTTGATGAAACAGCTTAAAACAGTCTGATTCATGCAAAAAGGGCTTTTAAACAATCTATAAAGACTTCTAATCACTCAAAGGGCTTCTAAAAATCTGTAGATGGCTAAATTATCTTCAATTTTGCTTCAAAAACAATAATACAGTCTTTAGTAACTATGAATTTATTAGGGTTTTGCAGTAGAGATGTATATATGAGGAAATAAGGGTGTTTCTTAGGAAAACATACTTTTAAATGTTCAATTTCAAGAGTATGCTTCTTTTCAGGTGAAGAAGGGGTATTTTTCTTGAAAAATACCTGAAATTTTAGGAAATTGCCTCGAAAAAGGTTTTCTGCAAGTCTGGAAGCTTTCAAAAACTTGTTAAGGTCATTTTGAACACACACTAGAATTTTTGGGCAGTCATAGCAGTGATTTTTGACTGAATTCTATTGTTTGTGCATGAAAATAGGGCAACAACATCTTTCTTCATTCGAGAAGGTTTAATGAGCAGTAAAAGCAATAAAAAAGTGTGAAACGCATAAAATCTGTTGTTTTATAGAGATTTGGGATTAAACAATGTTTTCATTAATCACCTGTCAATTCAAAGTGGAAGTGGTTTTGGCGTAGGAAGGTTATTTACCACTAAGCAGTTATCGCACCATCGAAAGGTGGTAAACAATATTGCGTGAACAATTGCGATCCAATAAGAAATGGACGCGTAGAGGAGAGAGGAAAGGTTAAAATTGTCCATGTCGCAAATCTTATTTTTTTTAATGAGAGCGCCATTAAATTTGGGGTGTTATGGACCATTGGATCAAGCGAAGGGAATGCAAACGGTTGAGATCAATCGATGGAGATGCGGGGTAATATGGGCATGGGACCCGGGATTATTTTATGCAGTAAATTCGAATTTATATGTTAAAACATAGTTATAACATAAATTTCTATTGTTAATGGGGATGGGCAGGATAGGTGGATATAATTTTTATTCGACCAATACAACGTATATAGGTGTAAAGTAAACACCGGGGCAGGTTTTAATATAAAGGGCTAGTTTAAACCTATGGGAGAGCGGGAATATTATCACATGGGGTAATATACAATAGGATAAACAATAAAATGTGGGTTTGGATATTTATTTATGCAATGAATTATTATACTACAGGACGGGGGTATATAGCAAGTTAATACATTAAGTTAGTGTTAATATGAAATGAATGAGTGGAAATACAGAAATACAATAAGTAAAGTGAAAAATCATGTTTTTTAGGCGAAATTTCTTCATTGTGATGCCAAACAATAATCATTTAACACTTATACTTAGGATAAATCATATTTGTGGGTTTTTTGAAAGGAATGAGAGTTAATTAAAGGGGTTTTTACTTTTCATAAGTGAAAAAGGTGTTTTAAATTAGGAAAAGGGATTTTGTTGAGGAAAAAGGGTTTTTTATGAAGGGGAAGGGTTTTAATGAAGGGAATCCAATACCTAGTGCCAATCAATCATTATGATGAGGGTCCGGTCCCACCAGAAGTTAGAGAAATGCTCTGATTCTTTATAACTGGAGGATTTTAGTACTAGAATACTTTGTGGAGAGGGAAAATAGTAATTTTTCCAGATGATGTTTATCCATGCCTTGCATAATTGTTTTCTACCTATCCATCATTTATTCTACCATTTTTTCCTTATTTGCATGGGTGCATTTAATATTGCAAACCCTAATCCATTTTTCTTTTAAAGTAGGAAACTATCTAATTCTAACCTTATTTCATCCGAGGGCTCAGATTAAACTGTTGAGCTCCTCATTTATTCTCTAACTATCTACTGATTTTTCAAGTTTAAACTGTTTGACAAGATCTTTATTCTCTATCTATAAACATGAAAAAGTTAAAATTAGACTATTTAACTCATCATGGATTATGGAATTTTGAACAAGCTACACATAATCATTTATTTGCAGTAAAAAGTAACTAGTAGTGGCATTTTGACTTGCATCACTTTCATGTCTTATTCTTATCTCTTTTTTTATTTGGGGTCCATTTTTTATTCCTTTTGATCCTTTTATTTTAAGTCCTTTTATATTTTTTTTAGGACTTTTACCCTCTTTTCATTTTTTATTTTTTAAATATGGGAAAACAACTTGCAGAAAGCAAGTTATGTACATATTACAAGACTAATTCAATTCAATTCAAAAATTATGAACCCTATTATTATAGGACCCTAACAGTGCTCATCAAACTCCCTAAATGATGACTCTATTAGACTATGTCTTTTCCAGCGCACATTCACTAGTCCAATTGCACAATGAGGATAGTTATTTTACTATGTCAACCTCGTTAAAAAATGAAACAGGCTATGAGGATAGTTCTTTTACTGTGTCAACTTCATTAAAAAAGGAAACAGGTCATGAGCATAGTTCTTTTCCTATGTCAAGCTCATTAAAAAATGAAAGAAATCCTCCCCTATAATGAACCTGCATTCCATCCAGCTATCAGTAACCAGTAATCTACTTAGTTGAATGAAATGACTCTTGGGGGACATCTGCTCTTGTATGGGGAATTCAAAACATTCTTACCTATTGCACCTAATCAACGACTGAAGTTTGGGGGCAAAAAACAGGTTTAGAGCTCCAAAATGAAAATGGTAAATATTAAAACTCTTTTAATTAGTCATTTGCTTATTTGCAAATCATATTTATTACTATGAGTATGGTTTTATTCTATTTTTTATCACAAAACAACTATTTTTAATCCATTTGATGTTGTTCTAAACATGTTTTGCAACTGATAAGCAGATTAGTCATGCAGATTTATTTAAAGAATGATTTGACCACAAAGCATAATTTTATCCTTATTTTTCAAGCTTTGTTAAAAAAGAAAAAGGATTTGAAGCGCACTTTTATCTCCATTTCAAGATTCGATAACAACAAAAAAGGAACCCTTGGAGTATTCTTTTAGCTCTTTTCAGACTCTGATAATGTGAAAAAATTGTCAAGCACTTGTCTTTTTGAGCTTGTAAAAGTAAATGAATTGATATCTACTCAGTCTAAGTTTGACCCTTTTCCAGACTGAGATAGAGTATTCACGAAAAAGGAATGCCTTATTCGAACATGGCTAGGAGGTTCTCTCAGATATTATTTTACACCTTTTTGGATCTAAGTGACAAATTTATGAAAAAGTACTTATGGAGTTTTCTTTCGTCCTCTTTTTAAAACTCTCTAAATATGAAAAATTATCGAGATGTCACTTTTGTTGGGCTCATTAAAATATAAAATAGTGACGGGCTTGTCGATCATGGCAAGAATCGAGTTTCATTCATCGCTAGATTCATTAAATTATTAAATAGTGATACATTATTCGCCCGAAGGGTTGAATTATATATCAAGCATATGTTATCATCCTCGAGCTTGTTAAAAAATAAAGAGGTACTCGTCGACGAATGACTAGGGAAAATTTTGGAAAGTGAACAAAAAATTTTAAGATAGCAGGTTGCTCTTGAACATGACACTTCACTCCATCACCATGACTATTTGGGTTGGGTAATCTTCTTGATGGTTCATTCATATTTATGGTTCATCATACCTTCACTTCGGTTTTGGGTCAATGCTGCCAACTCATCTCAGTGTCGCCGATATGTTCAAGAGAAGTCATTCAGTGAATACTCATCCTTCTGCAATACCCATAAACCTTCATTCTCATGACAGTCATCCCTGAACATTGTTATATCAAGTCATCCTTTGTCTCTAAAATCACTAAATCTCGTTTCGCAATAAAGTGACTTCCTGTCGACGTAAAATCATCATACAAGAATTTTACTTAGAAACATCATATTCCAGTACCATGAGGCTTGTTACCGCATCGATAAGATCCTCGTTTCCGAAATTTTGACTGTAATATTTTGTTTGTTGTTCAACATCAAATCATCTATTCATGCCTTACGAAATGTACTGAAGTACAGTGAGGGCCATTGACATTAATGGTGGTTCTCTCATGTTTTATAACAGCTCACATCATTGGCTAGTAATCAAACGATGTCTTACCATGTTCGACTACAAATCATATATTTTCATGGCTAGACTTGTACCCGAACGATCAAGTGAACGAGATAAGAAGACCCCAGATCTAGTTTCAGCCATCCGTGCTACGATTTCAGGATTTTTATACACATCATATATACAGTGATCTTACATACAGATTGTTATCTGAACATGGGCCTATATCTATAGGGATGTCTATGTTGGGAAACATTCTAATATCGACAAATTTCTGCACTATGTACATGTTATTAGAGAGTTTATGTGCTGAGCATGAGAATGCCTTCCCTCGTCAATTCATGATCAACATGATATATCTTGATGTAATGTATTGTAAGATTGATGCAGGTCGCCACTCCGCTTCAGCTATATCACATCACAGTGTCAAGCCTCTCATTCAAAAAATATATTGTTATTATTATTCAGACTTCATGCTTTGGTATGCAGATACAAAACCAGTAAAATCATCCAGGTACATGGGATGGCTTGCAATATTAGGAGGTGCAGGACCTATTAGATCTAGAGCACCACAAAGTGAGGATGTGGTGGCCCTCCTCGAAGACATCCATTGTAGATGTGAGAGGCTTCTGACTGGTGTTTCAGAGCGCAGATGGAAAGACTTGGATGACTAGTACATAGAGCCATGTATTGGTCTACCCTCGGAGTGGTGAGGGGTCATGCGGCGCATGGCGATGGCTGGACAGGGGATGCGTGATCTAAGAGCTGTAGGAGAAAATCCATTGGCTTGGGATCCTCCAGCTAGTGATTAGGTGTAGGGGCATGTGGTGCCCCCAGTTTTGAGTTTTTGTAACATGCTATGGGCATGACATATGTATCAGAGTTAATGGACTCTAAAACATTTTATATGACACATATAATGTATATGCATCCTTTTGATGGTTTAATGTTATTGTCTTGTGTTAAATGTGTGTGCTAAGTGCCAATCTAGAATATTGTTTGCAATGCTATCTACATAGTGATTTTGTGCTCTAGGTACATGAATGAAAGTAATGATTTCAAATTCATGCAGCAAAAGCTTCACTTGTAAATATCTTCTAAAAGGACATGATTATGCACACGATAAACACCATTCAATTGCATGATAAGAGGCAGGGAATCTAAACGAACATGAAGGTGGAGGATGTGATGGGAAATGGAATCAGCTAATAAACCTCGCACTGCATCATATTTAGCCTGGTTACTGGTGGAAGTACCAATGCATACACCATTCGAGAGAACAAGCGAATGTAAGGGGGTAAAAATAGCCCAACCTACCGAGGCTAGATTCTAGAAGTAGCGACTTCCACCATCAGCATAACCGATATAAGGTGTGGATGGGGGGTTCATCTAAAAGGTGCCACAAGAAAAAAAATGAGAGGATGATGAAGAATTCTAGCAACCCAAATGCAAGGTAGAAATCAAACAAACAGTGCAAGAGGGAGTGCGTTGGGTAAGATGTCTACCACCTGCACACCGACGGGTAAGGGGTGTATGGGAGCTAACTTGGGGGAAGCTTTTGATCAAGGTGAGAAAGTCACCATAGAAATGGATTGTGCCATCCCACTTATGGGCGGGAAATATGAAGTTTGGGGTGGAAACGGCTTCCATGATGTCACCATCACAGTAGAAGATGG
The DNA here is from genome assembly GCA_034641835.2 of Pinus albicaulis. Classification (NCBI taxonomy): domain Eukaryota; kingdom Viridiplantae; phylum Streptophyta; class Pinopsida; order Pinales; family Pinaceae; genus Pinus; species Pinus albicaulis. Next base: position 1,264,956,730 of record CM076583.1, on the reverse strand, counting down.
GGTGACTAGTGGAAGAGAGACCACATGACACGGTGAAGCTACCTGAATCATCGTCATCAAAAGACAGGTTCACATGCGCATCGTCACGGGGGGTGATGGAAGAAAAAGCATATAAGGGATCCACTGATGTTGAGCCCAGGGTGATCGCTAAAGGGAGGTCGAGCAAAACAGAAGGGGAAGTCTCAGAGGGAGCTTCCACCATGGATCTCATGAATGATGATAGGTAGAGGATGGTGGTCGCAGGCTTCGTCATCTCGACCTCAGGAGGGGGAATGTCAATGGGAGCAGGTAAATCCTCAATTTGGCCCGAAGCATATTATGCAAGGATGGTAGAGGTGGACTGGTTCTATTTAATATCGTACTCCCGAACTACCTCCAAAGAGGTGCGGTAATGCATGAGGGAGGGACAACGGTGGGTATAATGGCCATGGAGATCACACAAAGCACAAGGTTGGTTATTCTGAATAGTCTTGGGGTTCTTGGCCATAGTCGAGGAAGAAATAGAGGCTTCAAGGACCATAGACTCAAGGAAGGCAACATTGACCATGGGCTTGATATGAGGCAATTCAGGACAATGATGGGTGGCATGACCGAAAACATCACACAAAGCACACCAGGGGGTATGCTTCGGAGGCTGAGGAGGAGTAGGGTTTGTTGGGGTAGCCTTGTCTTTAGGTGCCTTATTGCGAGCTTTTCCCCCTTTACCCGGAGTTATCGCAATAGGAGTAGGTTCCTGTTGAGGTGACTGGGGCATGGTAGCAGAGGGAGGGGTCATGGGGACCGGTTGAATCGGGGTCAAAGCAAGATAAGGGTTGGGCTGACCAGGCAGGATAGCAGCTGGGGGATCAATGTACCAAACTGGGATCCCCAGGGTCAGGTTAGGAAGGGATAAGGTAGTGTTGTAGCCTGTACAACACCCTCCAAAAAAATCCACACTTTAAAATTTTTTGGAGCCCCTTGAGCATAAAAATAAAGCTAAGTTAAAGTCTGGGAAAGTTAAGTCACTAAATCGCAGATTTCTTGAATTTTGGAAAATCACAACCCCGTGACCTTGCGACCCAGCGACCCCCTGAGGTCACGAGGTCACAAGGTCGCTAGGTCGTGAGGTCACACCTCTCTCAAACCACTGACTAGTGCAACCCAGGGACCTCATTAATGGCTCCCACTCGTGACCCTTTTATAAATAGAAGGGTTGCTAGGTCACATTATGTCCATGCGGAAGATAGAAAGAAACACTTCTGATAGGTCGACTGGAGCGCGATTTTCTTGGGTAATTTTCCATTTCTTCCTGTTGTTTCCTTTTATGATTTTGTTGCCTTAATTTCCCCTATCTCAGCCTTTAAATTATCCATTTTTATTTGCTCTTTTTATCATCTAAGACTTAAGGTGCTCTCTTTGCCCTAACAGTTCCCCTCCTTGCATAATGTTGCCACTGCTTCCCATCCAGACTCTTATGATTTGTATTCTGCCCCTGAAACTCCTCCTTTTGTTTGTTTTGGCCAACATAGCCTTGCATTTTGAAGATAAGGGGAAATCTACTTAACACAGCATGCGCTCAAACCCCCAACAAGCCCTAGTGTGACTTGCGACCCTTGCGACCCTGCGACCCTGGTCGCTGAGTCACCAAGTCGCATTCGCCCTCCATTCTACGTTCACACGACTTCGTATCCTAGCAACCCTGCGACCCAGTTGCAGGTTGTAGAGTTGCACTCCCATCGGTTTTCCTAGAATTTGCAACCCAGCGACCTCGCAACCTGGTCGCAAGGTCACAAGGTTGCACTTCCGTCAGTTTTCCTATAATTTGCGACCCAGCGACTTCGCGACCTGGTTGCAAGGTCGCAAGGTCACAAAGTCACAAAATATTTGAGAGTTTCAACATCGCGACCTTTGTGACCCTGCGACCGAGTCGCAGGTTGCTAATTCAGCCCTTCCTGTGTCTCCAGGTGGAAAAACTAATAATTGTACCTAGGCTTGTATTATCATGGCATCTTTCTTATCCTAGGACTCTTTCATGAATATGACAGGTGAATTCGAAGCAGACTTAGAGTGTATCCCCGTCTTCTCAGATTCAAGCGACATGGGACCTCCAGTGGCCCGAAAAAAGAACAAGAGCCCATAAGCAGGGGACATAGAGATGGATATACCAATGTCCCTGCCCCCGATCTACAGGGACCCCTTGTGCACAATTTCTAAAGGGGACAACATGCGCTAGTACCAAGTGTACCAGGAATTTGCTCGACAGGAATTCGTAGAGGACCTCCCTAACCGACAAGCATACATACAAGTTAAAAGGCCAAGGCTACATCTTGCAGGTGCCCACCCTGCTATATTCCCTTGTGCGGAGGTCATTGAATGGATTATACAAAACACTGACCCTAAAAAGTGGGTAATCAAGGACTATGAAGGCAAAGCTTTCGTGAATCTCAAAGGCTCGGATGCTCAAGTTTACTATGAATTTCTTGAACGAGAGGAGAACTTCACAAAATATTGGGCCATTTCCCATGTAGTCCCCATAACAGACACTCTAAGAGGGTGGTGGGAGGAGCCCGACAAATTCAAGGCCAAAAAGGATCAAGAATATCCAGTGGTAGGTCTTAGAAAGGTGTATAAACTGGTAGCCGCTATTCTTTGCAGACTATATGGGCATCCCGATGCCACCACTTTCAGCGGTACGTGGGAAACCCTAATGGAGTATGTCACTATGCATGGCACCCGGTTCAACTGGGCCAACATACTGGTGGTCTCTCTTCAGAAAAACATATCCTCGGCACTGGTACCGGATGATGGATATCTTTCTGAATTCTACATGGCCTCCTACTTGTTGGATGTTGTTTGTTCGAGGTGCCACTTTGAGGGATGGGAGTACAACTGGGATCCAAAGTAGGCATGCCCAATCCACTTAGAGATAAAGGTATTTTTGGATTCCAGATACAAGTAGGACATAAAGCCGATCTCTCAAGTCTTCATCCTGGCTCTCTACAGAAAATTGTTTGGCCAAGACACTCCTTGCATGTCTTTGTGATCCATGGAGATGTTAGGCAAGGTGGCACATTAGTTCCTAATTTCCGAATACACATTCATTCGAGTCTTTGGTTCATACAAGGCTCCCCATTCTATGCCCCGATATGTTACAGATAAAATTCTCATTCAAGAGGTTTGTTTCCAAATGACTTCTGGTTTCTCTAAGGTCCTGACTAAGCGCAAAAAGAAGTCGTGGCCTACACTACCCCTCACTGTCGGTACCTACACAGTCAAGGATTTCAGGGAGGTAGAGGCAGAAGCTAAAGAGATGAGAAGTTATTGCCTTGGGCCACTGGACCACTAGACATATGACCCAGAGAGGATAGTCCCTGATCACTGTAAGCAAGCTAAGTTCAAATGGAACTACCAGCACACGGAGTGCCCAGGCGAGGATGAAAAAAGAAACTAGTATAATGCAGATAGGCAACTTGCCCTGGGGGCATGGTCTGATGAAGAAGACCTAGATGACCATACATTGGAGGAAAGAAGCCGTGAATTAGGAGGCACTTCTTCTTCTCAAGCTAAGAATGCTCGAACCAATACAGGGCACAAAACTATTGCCCAGCAGAAAGAGTAGGAAGCCAAAGCCTAGCACGAAACAGAAAAGAATATGAAAGAGAAAGAAGAAAAGTGCAAGAGGAGCCTGAGGTCAGAGAAGAAGAAGAAGCAGGCAGAAGAGGCGAGGAGAAAGAAGGAGGATCAAGCTCTCAACCCCTGAAAACACTAATACAGCAATAATACACAATCCTTGGAAGGATTGGCTACAATATACATCAAAATGGCAAATCTGTAGAAATGTCGGAGTTGTTGGGCAGCAGCTGCAACTCAAACTGATACAATATGGAGATGGCTGAATAATATGTCCAATATCCAGCAAACCTCCTCCAATAGATTTCCCAAGTACAAGGTTGATCATAATACTGGAAATCTTGCCCTCCAAAATGCTGGTGCAACCTCTCACTGTAGATGCACTTTAGAATAACGCAGTCATAGAGCTGGACTGCGCTGTTGATGATGGGAGAAGCTAGCCTTGATGCCAAGATGTGAAAATCAGCTCTGAAATCCCTTTCAATAACCTCCCAGAGCAAGATAAGCTCCCTCCTCTGAAAGATAAGCCAAAGAGAAGTGTTGTGGAAACCTCCACTGCAATGCCCCAACAACACTGTGTTATACTTGAACAGAAATAATGCAGTATCTAAAGAATGGCTTTGGCCTTGATCCAAGATGTCGAGAAGATGAAGTGCAATCCTCTAAGAGACCTCTCAAGAAGGAGAGGAAATCCTAAACATGAATCCCTCGTGCTAAGCAACACTACAACTCTGTTGAACAGCCGGAGTGTGCAATTTGTCTGAATAGAAAAATAATCAAATGATCTAAGATGTCTCTCTATGGCTGCATCCTCCTCTTCTTATACAAGTGAATGCCTCTTTTCCATGGACCCCACACATTAGGGTTTCATCCACGAGGAATCTTTCTCCCTCTAAAACTGCGTTGTCTTCTCATGCAAGCTACAACTCTTAGGCAGCGCTGTTGACTTGGTCAAAATTGACCTTGCCCTCATGCAAATTGCCCCTTTTTACACTGGAAGGTGCAAAATAAGCTACTCCAATGATCCTTTTTACATTATGAAGGATCTTATTCCTACTCATGGGCCTTTTACCCATTTTATTCATCTCCTAGATGAAACAAGCAAAAATTAATGTTCCAATTTTCTTCATGAAAATTTTGGAATATTACAGTCCTCCCGTCTCAAAGATTTCTTGTCCTCAAGCAAGTGCAAGGATAGACTGAGTTTTTTTCTTCTCCTCTCCCTGTAGCATCCCTGTATGATGATCTCCTCCAAAGTAAAGTGATGCTATCTCATCAATCAAATCTCCACAATGCTCCTCCTCAGCATGTAAGTCAGTTATCAAGCTATCATCATGTGAAAGTGAAATACTCAAGAGGAGAACAAAGTGATGTCTAGAGGTCCCCTTGAATGTTGTGTAACCCGCTCCAAAAATAGAAGAAAAGAGATATCAACGCCTTAGAAATAAGCCACTTCGAGGGGGTAACCTTCAATACATTACATAAATGAACAATTCTTGGATGATACAATTTACAAAACCTCCTTTTTATATATAGGAGTCCATGGGGCCATAATGTAATCCTAGCTGACCTAACAATAATAATTTAAGGGCACAATAATAACAATATGGGGGTTACAAGGGTACAATAATAACAATAAGGGGGTTACACTAACAACAATAAGGGACTATACTAGTAATATAGGGACCTAACATGCCCCTCTCCTTCAAAAAAGGGTTGTCCTCAACACTTGAGTAGCTCTGGGTGCTTCTGTATAAAATTCTCATCCTCCCATGTAGAATCTTCAGTGGGTAAGTTCTTCCACTTGATGAGATACTCTGAAATTGATCAATTCTGTAGCTGTCGAGTTCTTGTTTCCATGACCGCTTCAGGTTCCAATATGATTTTTCCTTCCTCATCAAGGTCTGGCAATATTGTTTGAACTGGAATATTTTCACCTATAACCTTCTTTAAGCATGAAACATGGAAAACTAGATGCACTCGCAAAGAAGCAGGAAGCTCCAATTTGTATGCCATAGTACCAATCTTTTGCAACACCTTGTAAGGACCATAGTACTTTGGCGATAATTTATTATCCTTCTTAGCTTGGTTGAGGGACATTTGTTTATATGGTTGTAGCCGTAAAAATACCCAATCTCCTATATCAAAACTTCTCTCGCTGCGATGTTGATCTGCCTGTTGTTTCATTCGGTTTTGTGCCAAATTCAGGTTATCCTTTAAGAGTTGGAGAACTTCTTGCTGATGCTCGACGTGATCTTCCACTGCTTGAACCTTCGAATTTTCCCCTAAAGATGATGTGATCGATGGTGGATGATATCCATAAAGTGCCATAAATGGGGTCATTTTTGCTGCAGTATGGAAGGAAGTGTTATACCACCATTCAGCGAGAGGTAACCACTTGACCCATTGTGTTTGTTTATCAGATACAAACAACGAAGATATCCTTCCAAACATTTATTTACTATCTCAGTTTGACCATCAGATTGAGGATGATAAGATGAGCTATGAGCTAATTGAGTACCCAAACAAGAAAATAACTCCGTCCAAAAATTTCCAGTAAAAATGGGATCTCTGTCGCTCACAATAACCTTTGGGCTTCCATGTAGCTTTTGAATTCTATCCATAAATGTAGTAGCAACTGTACTTGCTTTAAATGGATGAGATAATGCACAAAAGTGTGCATACTTGGTAAGTCTATCAACTACCACCATGATGACACTCTTTCCTTCGGAATTAGGTAAACCTATGATAAAATCCATTGAAATCTCCTCCCAATGTTGACTTGGAATGGATAAAGGTTGTAGAAGTCTCGGGGTATTAATTGTCTCAACATTATTCTGCTGGAAAACCAAACATTCCACCACAAACTTTTGATTATCAGATTTAAGGCCATCCCAAAAAAAATTCTTTCTTTACCCTGTGGTAAGTTTTTAAAAATCCCGAGTGTCCTCCTAAAGGAGAAGTGTGCAGTTCCAAAAGAATCTTTTGTTTTAGTTGGGAATTCCTACAAAGATATTAGTGATCTTTGCACCATAAGGAATCATTTTTCCAACTAAATGTATCAGATGTACTAGGATCTTGCTGCAAATTTTGAATGAGTGTCCATACATCTTTGTCCTTCTTCCATTCATCTCTTGCTTTGGTTATCCAATCTGGTTGGATAATAGAAGTGGCACAAAGTAATGCTTCCACCTCTTCATTCTTTCTTGAGAGTGCATCTGCAACAACATTAAGCTTTCCTTTTTTTTAGATTATTTCAAAGTCATAACCCAACATCTTTGTGACCCATTTTTTCTTCTCTTCTGAAGATAGTCTTTGTTCCAAAAAGTGTTTAAGACTATCATGATCAGTTTTTACCTTGAAGTGTCTTCTCATTAGGTAGGTTTGCCCTTTCTTTAGTGCATGCACTATTGCTAACATTTCCTTCTCATAAATAGGTCTGTAAATACTTTCCTTTGATTGGACGACTTTAAAAAGAAATGGGTCTTCCTTCCTGCCTTAAAACAACACCAATTCCATTTCTCGAGGCATCACATTCCATAATAAAGGTTTTTGTGAAGTCTGGCGTAGCTAAGACTGGTGCTCGACACATTACCTCTTTAAGATGTTCAAAGGCCTTAGTTGCTTTAGGAGTCCATGAAAATGCATCTTTCTTCAATAATGTTGTTAGAAGTGTTGCTATTCTCCCATAATTCTTAACAAACTTGCGATAATACCCTGTTAACCCGAGAAATCCTTGCAACTGCTTTATGGTTGTGGGGACTTTCCATTCCTTAATGGCTTTAATTTTGTTAGGGTCTACCTTAACACCCTCGTGAGATACAATATGACCCCGATATTCCACCTCTTGTACTCCAAAGAAACATTTGGATGTTTTTGCATATAATTGTTTCTCCTGCAATAGTTTGAGCACCCTGTCAACATGTTCAACATGATCCTTCCAAGACCTGCTGGAGATTAGTATATCATCAAAAAATACTAGCACAAATTTTCTAAGGAAGGGTTTGAAAATGGAATTCATCAACCCTTGAAATGTAGAAGGTGTATTGGTAAGGCCAAAAGGCATGACCAAAAATTCATAATGACCCTCATGAGTTCGAAATGTTGTTTTTGGAATATCTTCAGTCTTCATTCTAATTTGATGATATCCTCAACAAAGATCCAACTTGGTAAAATAAATTGCTCCATGTAATTCATCCAATAATTCATCAATCACAGGAATGGGAAATTTATCTTTAATGGTGAGCTTATTGAGCTCCCTATAATCCAGACACATTTTCCATGATCCATCCTTTTTGTGTACCAATACTACAGGAGCAGAGAAAGAACTTTGACTAGGTTGAATTATACCTGCCTCTAACATTTCTGCAATCATACGTTCAATTTCGCTCTTTTGGACATAAGGATATCTATAAGGCCTGATATTTGGAGGAACACTTCCTGGAATAAAATGAATAGCATGATCATGATCATGAATAGGTGGGAGTCCTTTGGGAGTTTCAAACACCTTGGAATGATTGTCCAAGACTTGTTGGAGATCTGCAGAAATAGATGATTTGATGTTGGAACTTCTAGTGAGCATAATTGTGAAATTACGCCTCGTTGTTCTTTCTTTAGAAGCTTTGTCATGACATTAGAGCTTATTATCTTTCCCGGCTTCCCCGCAATACCCCGTAATTCGACTTCCTTTCCTTCTGAAAAAAATTTCAAGAAAAGTTCTTGAAAATTAAAAGCTACCATCCCCAAAGATTGTAACCATTGTACTCCTAGTACAACATCAACACCTCCCATAGGAATGGAAAGCATTGGACTAGTCAATACATATTCCCCCATGGTTCGCTTGATATTATGGCATTTTCCAGAGCAATTTATAGTTCCTCCATTTGCAACCATCACTTGACATTTTGGTGCTAGGTATAGGAAACAATTTAATTCCTTGGCTACCTTACAATGAATAAAATTATGGGTGCTACCTGAATCAATCAACACTATTACCTTTTTCTTCTTGATATGTCCTTCTATCTTGAGAGTTTGAGGAGTGGTAATTCCTGCCAGTGCATTACACGATATGGTCAGATTCATTTCTTCCCCTTCTATGGTTGGTTCTTGGTGTATATCCTCTTCTTGTTCATTTTCTTCTTCCTCTTCACAATCTATGTACAATAATTTCTTCTCAGCACACTTATGACCTTTAGTGTATTTGCTATCACAGCTATAGCAAAGCCCTTTTGCTCTTTTTTCTTCCAATTGTTGTGGTGTCAACCTTGTAGGTTGTGGAAATCTAGGCATAGAAACACTTCCTTCTTTATAGAAGTGAGTGGTAGGCTTCCCTGTCGCCATAATTTTACATTCAATTTTTCTTGCCAACCTAAATTCCTTTTCCAATGAATCAGGTTCCAAAATGCAAACTTCATGTTGGATGCTATCCTTTAAAGTGCCTATGAAGAGATCAATCCTGTGTTCCTCTGGAATATAAGTTACCCTTATATTCAATTTTTGGAAGTCCTCAATGTGCTCCCCCACTAAGCCCTTTTGTTTGAGATTTATCAATTGGCTAAAGAAGGTATTGCTCTTTGTATCCTCATAATGTGCTATCATTTCCTCCGTAAAAATTGACCAAGTGACAATTTTTTTACGGGAGCAAAGCCATTGATACCATACAAATGTATTTTGTTCTAAATGTAAAGTTGCAATGCGTACCTTTTGTGTGTTTTGCACGTTATGGAGGTCAAAATATTGCTCCATCTGTAGTATCCATGTTACAGGATCCTTTCCATCAAACTTCCTCATATCCATTTTTGGAATATGGTGGTTCTTCCCACCAACATTAGAGTTTTTGAAATCATGATTAACATTTATTTTGTTCTCATCATGAGGTTCTTCTACTACCTTTTCACCATTAGGGAAAATTTCTTGTATCAACTTTGTCAAACCTTCTATGTCTACTTGTAGATCATTCTTCATGTTATCCATGTTTTCTTTCATGTCATCCATCTTAGCTTCATTCCGACCCATGCCATCCATCTCGACATCTTAGCTTCCACGCCTTTCTTCAAAACTTCCATTTCATTTTTTGTTGCTCTTTGTGAGAGCGAAATTTGGTGCACTTGCTTTTGTAATTTTGATAGATCATGTTGCAATTCTTCATCTTCATGAGTCATAGTAGAGCCTTCTGAAGGCTTAATGGGTGTTGAATTATTTTTACAGGGCATCTTTTAGAACACAATACTGATATCTATTCTACAATATGCCCTTGGAATCAATTCAAATTGATTCTTCAAACAAGACTTATGTAATTCGGAAAAAAAATACACACCTTTTTCTTGCTTTTGAGGAGCTCGATATTGAAATTGGATTATCTATGTGATTGCAGCACTTCAATATTTTAATTTTGGTACTGGCATAACCCTCTGAATTGTCTTTCAAATGCCACAGGTATGATCTGATTTGGATTCTCCAAGACAAAGTTGTGTCCAATCTCCCACAATGACCTAATTATGGACTGGTTCAGTAGAGAAAACTTGTACGAATTTCCACGTGTCATTGTTTCGTCCTTCAGCTCTTAAATTGATAGCCAAGAAACTAAAATCCATGTACTTATGACCAATTTTTACGGCACTCCAATCTGATGCTCAGAGATAGAGTTATGAATATTTTCCCATGATCACCTCTTTGAGATGAAATTCGGGAGCCTGCAAAAGCACTAACTTCCACAGATCATATCTCCGAAAATATTGTGAACCAAGATCTGAAATTTTTTTACGAGTTTCCTAAGGATTTCTTCTTCGCACCCTAAAAATTTCAGATTTTGAACCTTCGTATAAAAAATGTTATAGCGAAAATTACACGATGACCTGTTTAGAGCAGCGAAACCCTAGAATCCAAAGCTCTGATACCAAATTTTGTGTAACCAGCTCCAAAAATAGAAGAAAAGAGATATCAATGCCTTAGAAATAAGCCACTTCGAGGGGGAAACCTCCAATACATTACATAAATGAACAATTCTTGGATGATACAATTTACAAAACCTTCTTTCTATATATAGGAGTCCATGGGGCCATAATGTAATCCTAGTGGGGCCACAATGTAATCCTAGCCGACCTAACAATAATAATTTAAGGGCACAATAATAACAATATGGGGGTTACAAGGGTACAATAATAACAATTAGGGGGTTACACTAACAACAATAAGGGACTATACTAGTAATATAGGGACCTAACATTGAAGAATGGGATCTGAAATAGAATGGGAAATATCTTTCCCATATGGATCCTCCATCTCCAAGCTATGAGCCATGCAAAATGAATCACCTTCCAACTAGGCAACTCCTGAAAGTTGTCATCCACCTTTGGCTCTGACAAAATAGGTGGGATGAAAATTTGCACATGGTAAGCAATGTAGCCTACCCCACGCTGTCCATCTCTCCACTTATGATAAGTGTAGAGTGCTAGTTGTCCATGGGCTGCAATAAGTTTGCCCTCAAGTGGCAAGATGAGAACTAGACCTCCAAAGATCTCTCCCCCAACGCTGCAAATCAAGCTGGCCCAAGTTTCTCCATATATGATAAGTTGGAAGTCATCATCATATGGCATCTCCTCTATCATATGGTCCTCCTCATAAAGAGACAAATGTGTTATCAAGGTGACCGTATCATATCCCATGTTCCCCTTAGAACATGTAGTGCAAAAGGTGTGAGGAATTTCTCCCTCAAAGGACACATTCACCTCATGTGTCTCCCTCCCAAGTATGCTCCTCATAAAGACAAAAATAGTAGAACCATAGGGAGCAAAGATGAGAATCATGCTTGCTTCCATATGCAAAAAATGTGAAGGAAAATAGTCCCTCAAGTGCAACCAATGCAGCTTGACTCTCCACTACAATAGAGACTGATAAAAAGAGTGGCCTCTCAACCACTTTCCTGTAGCTCCAATATCCTCATAATTATGGAGGAAGTGAATTATATAAGGTGTGTAATGATCATGTCCTCCATAATATGCCTCTTCCCCAAGTCCTCCTAGGGGATGGCCATCAATCATGCTCATGGCCCCATCTAAACCATGTGGTCTAGAAAAAAGAATGCTCCTCCTTGGAGGATCATCCTGCACAAGCATGGTCAAGGGATGCATACACACATTATACAAATAATCATGTAAACCATAATGAAGACCCTTACCATATCTCCTGCTCATACAAATGGAGTGGCTCATAAATGAGTCTCTTCTCATCCTCAAAGTGGAAAGAGGTGGCTGTGCTAATTATCTCAAAGATTCATGTCTCTCCTCCATCTCTATGTGACCAATGAATCTTTTCATATGCTGATATATCTCCTCATAAAAACCCATCCAAAAATACCCCTCCATGATGGTGTGGTATGCTCTCATGGAACAAGTGGGACTGAAAAGGAAATCCTCATGGGCTACATGTAACAACTTCTCCTTGAGCTTGGAAGCTCTAGTAAAGAAGATCCTTCCATGATAAAATATCACCCCTTATCTAACTAAATACTCGTCCAAGTGCAAATGGCCATCCAAGATCATGCAAGTAAAAAGATCCTTGGAATACTCCACCAACAACTGGGAGCTCCAATGTGGATCTAACCTCCATAGTGACAGCGCTAATGATCTCTCATGAAGAGCACCCATCATATGGTCATCCTCTTCTTTGACATTTCTCATGCCAAAGATGCAAGTTGGAAGGCTGCTATCTTTCCCCTACTGCTTCTGCCGCATCGCGGAATTTGAAATGGAAGTGGGTGATGCTGATGTTGAGAGAATTCTCTCTCTTTCCTTGAGTCTACCCCAGACTCCCAGCACTGTATCAAGCTCTCTCCAGGTCTCCAACCTCTTGAAATCAATGATTGGTGCCTCAACATGTAAAGCATCCATCCTCCTCTACTGATCCAGTGGTCTCCTCGACAAAGTGTCTCCATGCAATGAGACATCATCATCAAGAGATGATTGAATAGATGAATGAAAAAATATGTTCATGCTTCCAATTTGCAATCCAATCACCTTCTTAGGTGCTTTAACCTCCATATATGAATAGGGATGTGTACTCCTCATCTCATGATGTTGGGTCTTCTCCCTACTTCATCCTTGTGTCTCCATGGTTTCACACCTTCTCAACAATGGCACAGGTAGAACATGAGTTGTGCCTTGATCTCCATACATGAGATCCTGGGGAATTTCTTGCAAAGATGCAAGCATCCCTCTACTTGGAGCAAGAGCTCCTCTTTCCTCTGCATGAGGTGCTAGATCAAATCCAGATCTAATAGCACTGTTGCCCTCAATCTCTGCAAAATGATTAGGTAAATATCTAATGATTGGATCCATTTTTGAAAAATAGATCTCCATGCTCCTTTGCTCAAAGGTGTGAGATGAAAACCTTTCTTCCGGAAAAGTATGGTGCAAGTTTTTAGCCTCCCTCATGGTTTTCTTAAATGGCATTGAGTTTTTATGCAAGGGTTTTGTTTGAGTTTTCTCATTCAAATCCTCCATGTGTTTCTCATGAATCTCTCTATGAAATCTTTTCACTAAGGCTTTAGTGAAATTTGCATAAGATGAAATGTTTAGATTTTTCAAAGAAAAGGATTCAAAGATCCACCAGGCATAAGCCTTACCTCTCAAATGTAGTGCTGCAATTCTGATGGCTTCATCCTTCGGTATTTGGTGCTGCTGCAAGAAGGTCTTCAACTCTTCAACCCAAGCTTTGGCTGGACATATAGGTGAACCTTCAAAGGTAGATAGATGAAATCTATCCTGCTGCTCTTTCCCATTCACCTTCATCTTGAAAAACTCTAAAAAAATGAGATGATCTCTGAATCTATGAGTTTGAAATTCATACTTCTTCAAGAAATCACTAAGGGTTTACCTCGTAGCAACCTCTTCTTCTCTTTCCATCTCTCTTCCAGAAATCCTGGGCATATGACTGCGATGTAGAAGATGGTGTGTAGCTGCATGCTCACACTCCTCCAATCTAGAGTATGCTTTCGAATCAAACCCTCTAGGAGATTCCCTATACTCCCTCCAGATCTCCTCATACTCTACATGGATCATATATACAGATTTAGGAAGAAGCTTGGTAAGCTTATCACCTTTTTCTTTTTCTTCTCCAAAAGATGGAGTCTTTCTCCTGCTTATTTCTTTGTCTCCTTGATGAGAATAGGAAGTGTAGGGCTCTTCCTCTTCTTCCTACATATCCTCCTTGGGAAGGTTATTCTTTATTCTGAAAATAGATGAGATAAAGCTCATCTGCTTCATCATCATCTTCTTCTTCTTTCTTGGGCTTGAAGGCCACATGCTGAGCCAAAAAAGGTGCTATGATACCACTGTAATGTTCTCCTTTTGGAACAGCTAGTAATCCATGGCTGGAAAACGCATTTTCCAGAAATGGAGGCAGCAGGATTTGAAACCAGGACTTGGATCCCTTAGATCAATGTATCTAAGAATTAAATCCAATATATGGCTCCAAATAAATCCTTCTAATGTGGTTAAACAGATCTACCACACTTATATGTCCTGAGAAAATGTCGGGTGAGGGACTGCAGCAATGTATGAACATACAAATGGAAAGATAGCGTTATTTTACTGAGCCATGGCACATGAAGAAGTAAATAGCTGATTAATGAATAATATAACAGTAAATGTGTACAATTATTTCAAGATTCAATCACTCAAGCTTGGCAATGAAAGCCTCAACAAGACAAGTACATGAAATGTGACAAAACACTGCTATGTAATTATGCCCTAGCTATGACTGCGTAGTTATGAATGGAGAATGCAACATACAAAATGTAAATACAATGATATATCAATATCATCTTAAATAAAGAGGGGGAGCAAGCTCTCAACCCCTGAAAACACTAATAAAACACCAATACACAATCCTTAGAAGGATTGGCTGCAATACATGTACAAATGGCAATTCTGTAGAAATGCCAGAGTTGCTGGGCAGCAACTGCAACTCAAACTAAAAAAATATGGAGATGGTTGAATAAGATGTCCAATATGCAGCAAACCTCCTCCAATAGATTTCCCAAGTACAAGGCTGATCCTAATACTAGAAATATTTCCCTCCAAAATGCTGGTGCAACCTCTCACTCTAGATGCACTCTAGAATAATGCAGTCATAGAGATGGACTGCGCTGCTGATGATGGGAGAAGCTGGCCTTGATGCCAAAATATGTCAATCAGCTCTGAAATCCCTTCCACTGATCTCCCGGAGCAAGATAAACTCCCTTATTTGAAATATAAGCCAAAGAGAAGTGTTGTGGAACCTTCCACTGCAATGCCCCTGTTACACAACGTTATCCTTGAGCAGAAATAATGCAATATTTGAAGAATGGATTTGGCCTTGAGCGAAGATGTGGATAATATGAAGTGAAATACTTCAAGAGCTACTCAATAAGGAGAGGAAATACTAAACAAGAATCCCTCGTGCTAAGTAGCACTGCAACTCTGCTGAACAGATGGAGTGTGCAATTTGTCTGACTAGACAAATAATCAAATGATCCAAGATATCCCTATATGGCTGCCTCCTCCTCTTCTTATGCAAGTGAATGCTTCTTGGTCATGGACCCCACACATTAGGGTTTCATCCACAAGTAATCTTTCTCACTCCAAAACTGCGTTGTCTTCTCATGCAAGCTACACCTCTTTAGGCAGCGCTGTTGACTTGGTCAAACTTGCCCTTGTCCTCATACATTTGCCCCTTTTCACACTGGAAGGTGAAAAATAAAGTTGCTCCATGGATCCTTTTCACACTATGAAGGATCTTATTCCTACTCATGGGCCTTTTACCCATTTTATTCATCTCCTAGATGCAATAAGAAAAAATTAATGTTCCAATTTTCTTCATGAAAAATTGGGAACATTATAAATACTATCGATCCAATATGAGTTTGTTTTTTTAAATTTAATTAATAATATAATTAAAATTATTAGATAAAATGTGTCAAAAAATATATTAATTCACATATGTTTAATATTCTACAGGGACCAACAACTCAGAAAAAGAATGTTGTTCTAAGAAAGAAAAAAATAGAACATGCAAAATCAAAATGAATTGCTCCTTAGCTCATCTGGAGTGGTGCTTGAGGTTAACAAAAGGGGGAAAAAAATTTACAAAAGTTTGAGGGATGTAGTGGAACGCATGTATAGATGTTATTTCCACTTACAATACAAAAATCAATCCAATGATTCCAAGAACCAAATTTTATCTAAACTATAGGAAGAGTTTCTAGAGAATTGGTCAATGGTACATGTCAGACTTTTAATAGAAAAAACGTACAACAAAAAAAAAAGGAATGAAAAAGTAATATTCCTTTAAATGTTTGTCTAGAATTATTTATAAATATCACTTTTGTTATTTTTACTTTTCAAATTTCAATATAAAAAATAAATATTTTATTTTCATGTTACATTTTCAAGAAGATTATGAAAATATCAAAAGATGAAATACGATGAACGAGCTAATATCGTAAATATGCCAAGAGGTGGAATGTCCAAAAAGTGTACAAAGAGATGGTCAAAGAAATGGAAAAAATTGCATCAAAGTAGAAGAGCCATATCAACAACAATCTGCTTCAAATGTAATATGTAATCATTAGAATTTTTCGATCATTAGGTACAATAAATCAACAATTTAGCATTAAATATTAATTTTCAAGAATTTTCTTTAGAAAATAAAAGAAAATGAAAACCCATTCAAGACATAAACAGAGGACAAGGAAGAAAAGGGTTGATATCTAAGTTTTATAATGGTTACTTCCTTATAACAACTTAACTAGATTTCATTTTTGTATATGTTAAGTTGTTTTATAAAAATCATCATTGAATGTCTTCAAATAGGTGCAAACACACAAAGAAGAACCATCGGATGAATTGATTGAAATTGGGTTAAATATGGGTTGTGAATATATGTTGGCATATCAGAAATTAGTTGTGGAATTTGTAAGCATTTATCGATCTTTTTTTACTTAGCTCCGTCTATAATTAGTAGAGCAAAAAAGTCTTTTATATTAAATATATGATTTGTTATGGGGTATAAAAACTGCAGGAAACGAAGTATGGAACTGCGTCAATAGATGAAATTTTGAAAGATGGCATGCTACATGGTTTTGAAAGAATGTGTATAGTTTATGAGTCAATTATTGCTATGGTACGACATTTTTCGTTTCGATTTACATTTATTTATATTATTTAATATTGTAATTTTCATTATTCTCACCAATGTATGTACACTCATTTCAGTTTATTTTTATGTTTGTAGATGGAAGGTGAAGAAGAAGAAACAATCAACACCATGAACAAAACATTCCCGAAAATAACCCAAGTCATGGAAGTAGCTCTAAAGCAAAGCGTTGACAACAAATACTCAAGCGAAGAATGATGATCACTATGTTTGGATATCAAAGCAAGGCATTGTATTTTTTGAAATATGTCTGTGAAATCAGACATTTTGTTTAATGTAATGGACATAGTGTCCCAATTGAAATACAAAGGGATACCAATAATTGTTCCATTTTGTATGACAAAGACTGTCTTATATATATATATATATATATATATATATATATATATATATATATATATAATAAAATATGTTTTAATTTATTCTATTAAGTTTTCCATTGTTGCTATTGCGTTCTCCATTGTCGTTCTCAAATGCACTAATAAAAATTTAATTCATATGAATATTGTTATAAGATATATATGTGTCGAATTTTGATGAATAATTAATTTTAAAAAACCACAATAATTATGATATGATATAACAAATTAATCCAAATATCACATTCAAATGCATTAATAAAAAATTAACTAATATGAATATTGTTATAAGATGTGTTGACTTTTGATGAAGAATGAATTTAAAACAATCACAATAATTGCACTCACAGGTCGATGTTTATAAAAAATACAAAATGAAAACTGGTGCGTGTCAATTACTATACACCGGCACGTTTGTATTCTGAATCGCACCGGTGCGTTTTTGCGACCTATGGGCACCGCATAAATACCAAAACCAATTAAAAATATCGGTGCGTTTATGTGTCTATACGCATCGGCGCCATTGTACGACCTATGGGCACCACACGAATACTGATACCAATTATAAATCTCAGTGTGTTTGTGTGATACTGTGGACCGGGGAGTTTATGTGTCTATAAGCCCCGGTGCATTTGTACGACCTATGGGCATTGCACGAATACCGATACCAATTATAAATCTCGGTGCATTTGTGTGATAATGCACACCGGTACGTTTCTATAAGTCTATGCACCGGTGCGGTGATACGACCTATGGGCACCACACAAATCCCAAGACCAATTAGAACGGCCCCTTGCATTGTATCACCAACACTACGCCCGGTGCGGTTTATACCTTAACGGCCTGGTGCATTCTCCTTCGACCCCCCATGGCACCTTCTACATGTATGCACCGATGCGTTAAATCCAGAGTAGTGCACCGATGAAAAAAAACATCCATATTAACCTCTGACCGCCCATTTTTTTTAGTTGTGTTGAATTTCCGTTAAAAGCTCTGCCAAAACCTCCGTAACCATAAACAGATGTTGTAGCAAATGTTTTTTTGACAATTTTGGCCAATTTTATAACACTAAAAACCTCCTTTATAACCTCCGCTAGAGGGTCTTTCCGTGTGGTGCATCCTAGTTTAATTTATTTGCAAAATGGATGACATGAGATTTTTTTTGGCATTTTTTGGTGATATATCAACCTTTATTTAATGTGCCTTTATGAAAATAATTCAACTTTCTTGACTTGTCAACTGGGTGTAGCTTGGGTGGTAGGAAGGATTTTTTATTATCCTTCCCACCCGGGTTCTAGGCCCACTGATATTGACATGCTCGCTCCTTGGGAGTAATTTCGACATGAAATATAATTGGCTCACCTAGACATGGGTGGTTTTTCCATGGATGTAGCTAGTATCAATCTCTGGTAGAGTGAAACACACAAAAAATTAAAACAAACAAACAAAACAAACTCAACTTGCTTGAGCTGCAAGACAAATACCCTTCACAAGTTAGGAAGACAAAGACCTTTCCTTTGTTTTTTTTGTTTTCTTCTTTTTTAATGTGTTTATTGATTTTATATGCACACACACACAATTTTATGTGGATCCATATATGAAATGAGAAAATAAGAACAATATCATAGTGTTGAGCCTATATAAGTGCCTTGATGTAAAATTCCTATGCAGATCATCCAGTACTATTCTCCTGCATTAGCACTATATCTCCACTAGAAGCACTTAGAGTAGATACTGCTATAGAAGGAAAACAAAGGGACACATTAAAAAACATTGGTTAAAAAAAAACATATTGTTAACATCTGATATTATGTTCTTTGGAATTTGTATGAATGAGTGTCATTCTCCATATAAGGAAATTTAAAAGTTAGAGTGGATACATAATCCAAACATGCTTCTAGCAAACATCAATATGATTCAATGAGCACACATCCATAGAAAATAATTCTTTATATCTATCCAACTTTACCTTTACTTATGATATGGAAGAAATGGGCCTATGTCCCATCTGTCTCCCATATGTCTCACCAATATGGATACTCTAAAAATAATCTTTTTGTTTTTGACACGCAAATGGGCTCTCTTTATGTTAATTATTAGCAAGAAAGAGAATATCTTTGTTTTGTGCAATGGTCACCTTCTAATTGCTTGTTTATGGTGGCCAACACACTTACTCTGTTATCATATCTATCATCACTCATTATGATGCTATGTTCTCATGCTTCCATGCTTTCCTACTGGTTTGGTGCCAAGGCCACTTCAATTTCTTACACAATATCAACACTCTGAATTGTTACCCGCTGAAGGTGTACACACACACAAACACGCAAATCAACTTACAAAATTATGTGTTTGCAAGATTGAACACCACATTTAATTTAATCATAAATCTACACATTGTGAGACATTTCAAAGACCAACACCTTGATTGGAATGTGTTTCGTTGTATGCAAATAATCAATACTTCACTGAGATAAATATTGGCTATAGCAAACAAGATATATGAAAATGGGTGGGTGATGAGCTTGTGGAATGTGGCATCTTAAAAAAATATTCAACCAACGATCAATGAATTAAGGAAAAAATATGGTTAAATACCCAATCATCAAATATTTCGTGATATTTTTCTTGTGGGAGACAGTTGACAAAATAATTCGGATAAGGGAGAGCATGGGCATCACTATTTGAGTGCAAAGGTTCAATTTCTAATTGGTCATGTTTTGCATGGAAATTTTCATGCCAATTCTCACACAACAATGGTTGTAGATACTAGGAACGTAGACAAACAAAAGAGTGAGGAGCGATTAAGATAAATCCCCTGTCGTAGTACAATGATAAGTATATGGAAACATTATGTGAATTGCACATTCTAGGAATATTTAGAAATCTAATGGTAAAGAGAGGGTCAAACAATTGACTTAATCGTCAAATTTCAAAATATTCATAGAATCTACAATCAACATAAGTTCAGGTGCGGGTGACCTAGGTTCGATCCACAGAAACGTCATCTTTTAACCTTTCTAGTTCGTCAAGCTAGATTTTCCTGAACTGCAGGGAGAGAGAGAAGACATCTCAAAGGAAAAGGCTAGTCTTTCATTGCAATATATAAGTGCCCCAGTCCATGTGGAAGATACATGCCTTTATTTTTGAAAGGTCTTCTAGGCCCTTACATGTAAGTTCTCAAGTCAAGATCCAAGAATTTCCGTCCCAATTCTGTTGTTAGATATTTTGTAGTGCCATGCGAATTTCTGATTGCAGGTAAAGAGGTTTATGGAGAAGATTAGTCATGAAGATCTTAACAATTTGCTTGTGGCTTATGAAGATCAATTCACTTACGCACATTGTTTCTTTTCCCCACCTCTTAGGCCAAAGTCTAAACCATTAGCTTTTGTTGGAAGAACTGAGATATCTTTGGATTAGTGGATAACCAATACTATGGTACATCAAACATGTATGGGAAAAAATAAAATATTCTTACATTTTAAATAGCCATCGTCATGTAACATATTAATATATTTTATATTTTCTTTGTCCCATTATCATTGTCACATGCATGCTTAATTTCTTACATATCCATATTTTGAGTCTTGATTGTTTGGGGATCCCCATTAGAAGTGATTCATTGTAGTATCCTTTGCAGTTGAGAAGTTACCAGATAAGGTCTCATCGTTTTTCATCTCCCATTAAAATTGCAACTATGGGTAATGATGGAGCTCAAATTGTTCAAGGACAACTGCCAAAGAATTGTTTTTTCTTCTTAATCTACATTTTATTCAAGAGAAAATTGCTTTATTAATGTTAATTTATTTTTTAAACGGTTTTTAACAACTTAAATCTAGATATATAATATTAGTTGCATATAATGGAATAAGGGCTCATAGGTATCAATGGTTGTAACCATGCTCTGATACCATATTTAATGACCTAAAATTCAAACATGTAAAATTATTTACATAAATTAATGCCATTAATTATCAACATAATGAATATTTTAGCTAGTAAATTTAAAATCTACTAGAGCCACGAAAGATGAGAAACTTACTTCTAGGACAAAAAATTGACTTACTTGTAATTTTAGAACCATTTGGCTATTCGGATTCAACTAACTGCAACCAACATTTTGGGGACAACTCTCTGCCCAACCGTAGGCTTAGCTGCACTATGTATTTCTACAACTGCCTACCCCCAAGCTCTCAATCAAATACCTTAACTAGTGAATCCTTCTATCCTAGAATTCTCCTGGGAAAATAATGCCTGACATCCTCCTTCTCATCCATTAAATTGAACTATTTGTTCCAAAAATGAAAAGATAAGCTTCATGCACATAATCCATGTGTCATGCAAATTTGTATTTTTGTCTAAATCTTTTCTTAACTAAACTTTTTCCATAATTGACTCTTGCTTATTTTATTCTTTTACTTTTTATTAACTTTACTTTATTCTTAGGGTTTTTATAGTTTCCTTTATTTATTAACTTTACTTTATTCTTAGGGTCCGAGCCACGTGATGGTTGACCACACCGAACGAGCCCCACGCACCAAGTCACCCTCGAGTTTAGATCCCAAAGGTTCTACCATCATCCATGCCCTCCGTCTAGCATCTCTAGCGCTCGAGGTGATGTCATCCTCTGTTACACCCTACACATCATATACCGCATAATTTTGGGTCCCACTAAAGGCTCAAGGGCCTCTTCTTATCTCATAATTCTCATCGCATGGGAAATGTGGTGTCACCCATAGCCTTCTACTGGATATCGACAACGACCCGACACTACTACATCGATCCGGAAAATAGATCCCGACGGGATCAAATTGTCTTCGCTTGGAACTTCCGGGGGGTGTTCTTCGAGGGTCCATCCAACAACCATTAGCGCTCACCCATTAACAACTTGGATTTCTCCCATACAAGGGATTAATCACAACACCTAGTCACGCGATTCCAAGAGGGTTAAGCCATTTCCTTCCAAAGTCCGACGCTTCAGACTCAAGGATTCCAACCCTGAGCTTGGAAGCTATTAATGCACACATAAGGGCCTTCATCGAGGCCTCTGATGCATAATATTTAAATATATAAGGGTATATGCAGGCCCTTTCGAGGCTATCCCTCGTGAGCTTGTGCTACTTTAGCCCAAACTCACTTTTGAATGCATCGCTGAACTAAGTGTTCATATGCTAGTATATGCATGTATGTAGAGTTAAAGTTATATGAAAATTGTAGCCTAATGCACATAATTGTATATTTATTCATACAGGAAGGTCATATACGTTCCACTGGAATAAATTTCAAGTTCGGAGCAGACACATAATTCATTTTAATGAAGAGATTTCACCCATACATTTATCTAGTTATTAAGGGTACGTTCCAGTGCAGGATTTATCACAAGAAGACAATACTTTCCTTAAACATCATTACACATAGCATTGACATTCCTCTTTTATGAATGAAGCCCCAATTTCATATCACGAATACAACTTTCAATCAATGCAAAACATACATATAGGACATTTAAACAAATGAACATAGATAAATACTTATCTTATGCAACACAATGACTTGGAAACTAAGAATGGGACTTCAACTCCTCACCCAACCTTAGACAAACTGCAACCAAATTTACTTGTAGCTATCACTCCCAATCCAGATTCCAGTGCTCGAGGGGGAGTGTTTTTTAGAGGAAACTTGACCGGTATTTGATAACTGAAACATGATGTAACAAGGTCACTCTACCTTCATCCACCAATTGCACAAGATTCCACTCAGTCTTTCCTAGACTTTTTCAGACATGATTAATGTCCATGCTAGGATTCCACAATAGAGAGAGTCTCAACTCACTTTCAGGAGAAGAGATTCCACATCAAGGGAAGGTTCATTAGTGGATAAGTGACCGATGAGTAAGAGACGGCCTCTCTAGGTAGTTTATCAACAAGTCAAGCACCAGAGCTTCAACCCCAAGGAAACTCCTAGTGGTTCATCATCCCTCACAAGTACCTGAGTGTCTCTTCCCAATCTAGTATGTTCATCAATCCACAAGCTTCCATTGGGTTCTCTAGTCCTTAGGCAAGCCACTACTCTTTATAATATTTCACCCAAAAATCTTTTTTGAGGGTTCTCATTTGGTTCACTTTATCTAGAGCTCGATCCTTATTTCCTTAAGCATTGTTCTCTAGTTGTTCACCTCTACCCTTGGAGGAATTTTTCTTCCAGTTTTCACCACTATTTTGTTCCACCATGTGTGTGTGAGAGAGAATGGGTTATTTGTTCTTCACCTAGTCCTCCCACTGCACATGCATGAATGAATGCTATGCCCCCTCGTCGGCTTGTTTTTGTGCCCCTTCCAACAGACCAATCGTATGTCTTTTCCAAGGTTCCACACAATCGAATTCTTGGACAACACAACCCATTCCCATGCTTTTACTTTTTGTCCTTTATTGCTTGTTGTTAGGGACAAAAGACACATGGCATGTCCTTATCTTTGCAGTTAAATTTATTGCACAATCAACTCATTAAACTTCTCAGCCAATCCATGGCTGATACAATTAAATTCACCAATTCCTCGAGCAATCTCCCTCCCCAAACAACTGGAATCCATGTCCCTTTCTCTCAACCTTTTTAATTTATTGCAATTATTTACAATGATGGAATATTGACTCGGGGATGTCTCATTTTCTTTTTTGAGGGCTTTGCGAAGAATGAGAGAAGTGTAATGGGGAACTGAGGCTAAGATTTTAGTTTGATCGAAGAAAATTAAGCATTTAGAGTTAAAACAACGTTCAACAATGTGGATTTGGTGATGCACTTGTGGTTGGTGCCAATCATGCATTCTTTGATACAAGATTTTGAAGGCTCGCCTAGTTTTATTGATGTAAAATTTCCCAGAAGAGTAGGGAATTGGTAAAACCTCTGATCCCATCATGGGATCCGATTTGTTTTTCAATGACTGGAATAGTTGATTAAAAGAATATAGGGTAAAAATAAGGTTTTGATATTCTTCTTGGCTAAGAATTTGGAATGAGGATTGTGGTACCGTGGATTGAAGCAAAATAAAAAATTTGAGACTGAGATAGAGTGGACATAAAAGTTCGAGACTAGGATAGTCTAAAAGATTTAAAACTACTATTCTAGTGTTATAAAAATCTTTCCAAATAAAATTGATACATAAAGTTCACTCCAAAAAACTATTAACAATAACATAATCTTTCAAAAATATATTTTTAAAAACAATTTATTAAATATACATGCATTTCAATATTAATTAAGTATTTTTAATTTAGTAAAATTAAAAATAAATAAATAAACAATATTTTATTCGATCAGTCAATATTAATTCAATTAGTATATATTTTTATATATACTTATTAAATATACATGCATTTCAATATTAATTACTGTTTAAAATCAAAAGGAAATTCCCATAATACTTTTAGAAGATCACAATTTAAATATCATACGCCGTCTATTTAAACAAGCACAATTATCACATCAGAATAATTAAATCCAGTGGGGCGGTGGAAGTTTGTTATACCAGTTTGAATTTGATTTTCAACGCTCCATGTGATTGACCCACTCTCACCAAATGAATTTGATTCTCAACGCTCCAAAAACATAACAAGTTGATGTATGGTTTGTTCACCCACTCACACACTAATAAAGTTGCTGACGTGGATAAAGCGAATGTAAAACCAAAACAATGTCACAGCCAATAATGATCATCATTTAAAAAATTAAAAATGATTCAAAAATGTATGGTGTAAATAAAACAGTTAGTTTTTTTTTTTTTTTTAAATGATTCATTGGAATTATTAATTTGATTCAAAAATGCATGGTGTGTTTATATATATGTATGTTAGTTTTGTTTTGTTTTGTTTTAAATCAATTTATTTTTGTTTTAATGATTTATTAGAATTATTAATTTGATTTATAAAATATATATAATTTAATAGGTGAATCACATAAATTTATTTATATATTTTAAATACATTTTAAATCATAATAAAAAAAAGGTTTTTATTAAAAAAAAATTATTTTTTTAAAATAGTGGAAAAAATTGTCATAGCTTAATTTTCAAATCATTCGAGACAACTATTAGTGGTTTTTATCCATGAATGCAGGATGACTCATTATTGTTATTCAAGGAAAACCATGTCACTTGGAATTACTCATTGGTGGACCATAACGGGACAAACCTTCACTCTTGCCAAATACCTTTAAGTCTTGGGTCATTAATCTATTTCCTTACATTCAAATAAGACAAACTCTTAACCAGAAAAATGTCTTAAAACATACTCTAACCCCAAAATGTAAGACTATACCTATATATAAATAAATAATGAATAAATATTATATTTTTAAAATAATTTAAAAATTAAATAAAGATATAAGATAGTTATGTTTTATATTATTATAATAGATTTTATTGAATAGGTTTTTAAAGATTTTAAATTTGGTTACTAAATTTCATTCAAATAAGTAAAGAAAATTATAAAAATTATGAAATAAGTTTAAATATTATTTTACAAAATGGTTATTTATTATAATTTTAAATATGGTATCTAATTTTTTTACTAACTAACATAGATTTATATTAACTTCGGATTTATTAAGTATTTAGATGGATGAAGACTTTCAAGCTTGTGAATCTCCAAAAAAAAAAAATTACAATTTGAAAATTCTAATTTATTTAAGTGCTGAATTAATATAAAGATTTATATTAGTTTTTAATAATATTTTTTATATATATAAAAATATAATATCTTTATATATATAAATATAAAAAAAATTATTTTTAATTTTACTTGGCATTTTTATGTGATATATATATATATATATATAAAATTTGATTAAAATCATGATATAATGCATAAACACTAATTTGATTAAAATCATGATATAATGCATAAACACTTGTGCTTTGGCGCATATATATATATTTATTTATTTATTTATTTATTATAAATATTAAATTTTTATATATTTATATATATAAATATTTTATTTTTAATTTATTATACATTAATTTTTAAAAATATTATAATTATGAATCTAAATTATTATTATTT
Source organism: Pinus albicaulis (assembly GCA_034641835.2). Taxonomy (NCBI): domain Eukaryota; kingdom Viridiplantae; phylum Streptophyta; class Pinopsida; order Pinales; family Pinaceae; genus Pinus; species Pinus albicaulis. The sequence continues at coordinate 1,264,930,512 of CM076583.1, read as the reverse complement.
AAATTTATTTTATTGTGATAACTATTATTTTTTAATAATACATATTTATTAATTTTTAATTAAATTAAATTATATTTTATTATTATTATTTCGTGAATATCATTGTAACATCTTTCCACACAAAACTATAAGTACACACTCATATAACTAATTGAATTAAAAAAAAAAATGTTTGTTTACAAAACACAATGTTATAACTTATTAGATTCTTTTATTTCCTATGTACTTGTTCGTTTTTTAAATATATGGAGCAAGTCCTTGTGAGTGTTGAAATCTAGGTTGCTCATTCGATTTGTTATTCGAAGTTGAGTATACATATGGTAGATGGTGGTTGATGTTTTAAAATAATGGAAATTATCAGCCCTCATGTTGTTAGAGTTGGATATGTAGGTTAGACATTTGTTGATGGACTAAAGTCTCCTTCCATATCTAGTTGGAGAGCACTCAAAATTTTTGAAGTTTTCTATGGTAGAAAGAAAATGTTCACCGATGATAATGTCATACAAATTTGTTGGTTCACTCGTGCTTAATGCGCACTTCTAGGCTATTATGCACTTTTTGCTTCAACCCATTAAGAAATTCACAAAAATGGTATGCCTCATATTTGAAGAATTGTTTATTGTGAGTGATACTTTTCTCTCATCTTATTTCTTGACTCTGATTTAAAACTACTACATACTAGTACTTGCTCATTTATTAAAATGAGTCGAAGGACACCGAAGACGTGCCGTTGATTGAACAGCAGCATGGACGACGGACGAAGGAAGGAGATGATGCGCGGGAAGGAGTTGAGAGCAGCACGGTGGGATGGATGGCTGCCAAGTGTCAATTTTTGACAGGGCAGAAGGGCGATAGGTGGAGCACATGGATTGGCTAGGATGAACAGTGTTTCCCAGTCAATCTCATAAAAGGAACACCTTCGGTGTAATTAATTAATTTGTCTGTAACTTCCTGGAATGTCCTTTAAATGCGTTGCATTTGCATATTAAAAAGAATAAAATAAGTGATATATTTTCTCTTTCTTTTTTTAATGTGGTTCATGAACAAACTTCTTGGAATGTCCTTTAAATGTGTTGCATTTGCATATTAAAAAGGATAATAAAATAAGCGATATATTTTTTTTCCTTTTCTTTTTTTTAATGTGGTTCATGAATTTAGGAGATTAGTGACCGCTATGTCCACGAAAATAAATTAGGAAAATTCATCTAAAGAGATTACTTTAAATCTTGTTGGCTTATTTGACTAGCCTAACCCCAAGAGTGTCGAGGAGAATTGACCCATAACCTCCCATTAGCGAGGTGCTTATACAACTGGATTGAACCAATTGAGCTAACCCTTCAGACTTAATAAGTGACATATCCTCAAAAGGTGATCTCTAATTATTAGCCATTGCTCCCTTTATTTTTCTAAATCTAAGTGACTATTCTATGATCAATTAGATTATTTTTAATACCTTTGTCAATTTTATCCTTAAGTAAGTTCAACATAGCAATGAATTGAGTGATTTGAGTTCTTTTCGAGACTTCCCTTATTAATAAATATTATTTCTTGAAAGGTTAAGTTATGATATAAATGGAAGTCTTGTTCTTAAAATCTTTAATGTACATAAACATTGATGAATATTAAAAACTTTATCATTTACAACTATGATAGTATGTAATGGATTAATATGAATAAAGAAATCAATGTATAAAATCTAACAATGAGATTCAATCCGATCTTATAATGTACTAAATCAAGGTATTGAATCCTTCTACAATTTGTGGAAACAAAACACGATCGCACAATCACATAACAAGTAAGAGAAAGAGACAATCAATTACACAACACAAGATGTATCTAGGGAAAGCACACTGCCTAAAACCCCGCTATCTGTATATTGTATAAAGTCAAGACAATGAAACAATACAATTCTTTCTCTCTCAGAGAAATTCTTGCACTTTGCCAACTGTCTCACTCTGATATAGGAAAAATCAATCAATTACTTAACCATTTTTCCGCCTCTACTCCGCCTACCTTTCTCACACATTCTTGGAGGGATTGTCTCCCTATTAAATAGGAAATTCCTTCTAATTAATTGTACAATGCATCCTTGGCCTCCACATAACTTACCTATACAATTTTCTAATTATACAACTGCCAGTTATCATCCCTTTAACCTCATTCTCAATTGGGCCTTCCTTAGAACTGACATGCAACAAATATTTATAGCGAATTATCAGTTAGCCGATTAATCACTACTTGTAAATTAAATCATATTTAATTCACTAGACCTATGATCGGAATTTGGATTGGGAGCAAAAATTTTCCAAAAATTCAAAGTGCTTAGAATCACACCAAACTAGAATGATTGGATAGGGCCCGTCTCCAGGAATCTGGCGCAATTCGTTTCACTCAAAACAGAGTTTGTATGTGAAAGTTAGAGCCTACTGATCGCCATGCCAAACAAGCGAATTTAAAAAAAAAAGGGTCAAACTGGGTCAAAGGTCAAAATTTGGGTATTTCTCCGGACAATGATAAGATGACAAGTGTCAATTTCTAAGTGGCCCAAAATTCTGGGCACATGGCAATTTTTTGATTGGTTTGTGGAGAGCCAATGAGGAGTTGACACGTGGCTAGCCCGGAGGCTGCCAGGTGCCCCTCCCAAAGACCGAGTTTGAACTAAGTCTAAAGTCGAATTTTAATATTTCATGGTGAATTATTTTTATGTATGGCTGGGTGGAGGTCGGGGTCGAACCTACGACCTCCCCCGCACTAACCAACATACTTACCACCATACCATGAGTGCAAGTCTTAATAGACATAGGGCGTGTTTTGTATTTAACGTTTGAAATGGATTTCAACGGAGTTTAAATGGCCAACCCCAAGGGGCCATCCCTTGGTCCACGGGACCACCCCAGAACCAAGAGATGAGCGCTTTGTTAATGGCGCAGATTAAGATTTTAAACATGGTTTGATTAACCCTTAAACCATGTGTTAGCGCTAATCACATTTTTAATGCAGATTTAATTAAGCTGCCATTAGCGTGTTAAGCCATTGTTAACCTCCACTTAACATTAATTAATTCGAATTTAACTTGGTGGCAAAATTGGCCATTTCGCTATTTTCAGCGCCACTACCAATTTTGGCAGATTTAACTGGAGATGTTCCATTTGGAGAAGTTTTCCTACGAAAAAATGAATGAGCCATAACTTTGGCATATTTCGACCAATTTTGGCTCAAGAAGAGTCATTCCTAGATTATTTGGATGCTCTAAGCATGATGGTGTAGGTTTCAAAGGCATTGGAGCACTTATGTAAGTGATTTTTCCACTTTGAAGATTAAAGAAGCCCATGGCCACCAGGAGAGGGGGTCATGCCTAGACCATTTGAATACCATTTTTAGAGCTTGAAGAGTCTATTTTGAGGTCTTTAGGTCTTCTAAATCCAATGGAGCAGGTTTCAAAGCTATTGGAGCACTGTAGGTGCATGTACTCAGAGAATTGACCATTAATCGAAATAGGGCCTAGCTAGTTGAAGCAGGTCCATGGAGATGTAGCCCAAGAGGGGTGAACTCTGTTATAAGCTATTATGTAATGTGTTTGTTGTGTGTTATTTCTCTACAATTTATTTGTTGTACATGTGTTTTTAACAACTAATTTACTTAATAAATTTCTAAAAAAAGACACAAAACTTTACACATAAACCCTTTCACAACTTGCTAATTTGAGACGATCCTAAACACATTTATTTTATACAGATGAGGGAGCTAGCACAACAAAACTAGTTTGCCCATAATCAAATCAAGTTGGTATCAGAGCACAATTTAGCTCATTTTAGCAAAGGTTAGCTAGAAGAATTAGCTATTGGTTTGAATTGTGTAAGGAGAATTTAATTGTGTGCAAGTTTATGTGTGTGAAGAGAAGGTCAAGGTTGAGGACTATTGAGATTCAACAAGATTATGAGCTTAGTGAAAAGAGTCGCCTTCACTAAGTGGGCTCGCAGGCTATTTTTTGCGCAAGTCTATTTTTAGACTATGTCTATTTTTAGACATGGTGATCATATTTCAGAAGTTGCAGGATGCTATTTGTGGATGGTTGATGAAGTTGGAAAAATAGATGAAATTCTATTTTTAGAATATTGGGCAAAGTCTATTTATAGATCATTGATCTAAAAATAGAAGTGTCGATTATTATTAGCTCTAATAATATTCAGACAATAAACAACAACTTATTCTCTTGGAGCACTTAGTTTCAGTGCACAGATTTGTCAAATCAGTGGGCTGAAGGAATTATGCAATTCCTAGGGTTTACTGGTGGTTCATGCATGGAGGACTCAGTTAGAAATGAAGTGGCAAAGTTATGACAGAGTTGGAAGAGTAGTTCATGGAGTTGTATTCAGTTTAACTCGGTTAGACTCAGTTGAGCTAGTTGTATCTAGTCTAACCGAATGGATACACTAGTGAGAGTGGTGTGAATTAATTAGTTAATTAATTCATAAATAATAACTCATTAATCAACTGAACAATACAGCAGTTAACTACAGTGCATGTCAGTTCCAGTGGAGACCCAGTGGAGAGATAGGTGAAAGGGAAAGATGGACTATCTGTTGTGACCATAGTGATGCATTGATTGCATCTACATATACATTGGAGTTGCCAATGATAATTAAGTAGTCAAGGCAAGGGTAATTCGAATTCATTTAGAGCTATTCTTTAGTAGGGATTGCGCAGTGGAGGTAGGCTAGCAGGAGGGCAAAGATCGGTGCATGGATTTGCAGATTTTTTCTATGTTAGTGTGTGATGATTGATTGTACTGAAAGCTTGATGTACTAAGATTTGTATGAGATTGTTACATGATCTCCATGATGCATAATATATGATAGTTGGGGTTTTCAGCTTCAGGCTTTCCCGTTAAACAACTGTGTTATGTGCGATTGTTTTTATTTATGCCTCACATGTGTTTGCAATTAATTTTCTGCAAAAGATTAACAGTGGAATGATTCTATATTTTGTAAGTTAAATATTGTGAGATCAGGGGAATCTAGATGTATGCATGCTTAGTGTATACTAATTTATACATGGTATCAGAGCAGTGTTAATTCTTGAAGATTGCAATTGTGAGGAATTTTTTAGTTTGTGCTAGTGGACAATTCGAATTTGCTACAAAGGATTCTTGGTGCAGAAGTTGAGTATACATTAAAATGTATTTCAATGGGTTGTGATTGGATTGTGCCCTTGATGGGAGCTAAAATTACATATCCTGGAAGGATAGGATGGAGGCGGTGCTGGAGGATAATGGACTGAAGGAGTTCATCGATAGCGATGTTCCTAAGCCGAGATCTAGCAATGCTGCATTACTTGACACATGGCAAAAGAAGATAGCAAAGACAAGGATAATTAAGTTGGAAGGTGTGAAGGACCATATTGTGTCCAACCTTCATGGGAAAGCCACTCCATTCTTAATGTGGAAGGCTTTGACAGACTTGTTCCAAAGCAGAAGTGACCAGAGGAAGTTGGCGCTTAAAGACAAGCTCAGAAAAATAAAAATGGAGAAAGGCGACAGTATTCCAAAATACCTCACGAAGTTTTTCCACTACAAGGATGAATTGGGAAGTGTGGGGGTTATTGTTGATGAATAAGACTTGGTGAGCTTGGCTCTCCTTGGGCTTCCAAAGAGTTGGCATAGCTACGAAGACTCTGTCAATGGACAGGAGAAACTGCTGGGATGGGAGCGACTTTGGTCGGATCTTGTGCAGGAGGAGATAAGGCGGGGTACTGTATTGGCTCTTCATCGAAGAATGAAGATGAAGAGAATTGCACTTTACTACCAAAGCAAGGAAGGGGAAGGGGAAGAAATTTCCTTCAAATACGAAGCTAAAGGCAAGAAGTAGGATTGTCCATGGAAGTGTTTAATTGCCACGAACATGGGACTTTGGGCGACTAACCGCCCACAGAAGAAGAAGAACAAGAAGGCATTGAGTTGTACCGGAGAGGCCTTAGCCTCGCAATTTGAACTTTATTTTCTCGATCGCATGCTGCTCTCAAGCTATATGGGATCGGTGTGGTATCTTGATAGTGGTGTGTCTTTCCATATGACAGGAGACAAAGAGTTGTTTAGTGACTTGGAGGAGAAGGACCTCCAGATGCATATAGAGATGGGCAACGATGGTCGGTACAGTGTGACTGGAATTGGGACCATTACCTTTGAGAGGGAGTCCGGTAATCCATTCTTGTTGAAGAATGTTATGCATGTTCCAGGTCTGAAGAAGAACTTGGTCTCGATCGCAATGCTAGAAGACAGAGGTTATGATGTTGTTTTCAGTGAGGTAAAAGCCTTCCTTCGACATAAAATAATGGGCCAAACCAAGAAGATAGGGGTTCGAATTAATAATCTCTACAAGCTGGAGGTAGATGGCTGCGCTGCAATGGTGGGAAAAGTAGAAGAAGTGGTGAGCCGAGATGAGGGCGAATTATGGCACAGGAGATTGGGCCATCTTCACCATGGCGCTTTGAAGATTTTGCAGTATATTTCTACTGGAATTTCCAAGGGTACTCTCTGAAAATGTATCGCTGCAAGGATGTACTATGGTAAGTTTGGGCATCCACCTTTCATGAGATCGAGAACCGTGCTTCGGAACCGGTGCTTCGGTGATCCTAGATCCTGAGGAAAATTCAATACGTACGTGTGGACCTTTCCCGGTTGCTCCAACAACAAAACACATGTATTATGTTATATTTGTTGATGACTATTCTCGTAGATGTTGGATCTTCTTCGTGCAGAATAAGATTTAAACGTTCTCAAAGTTCTGTGAGTTCAAGGCATTGGTGGAGAAGGAGTCGGGGAAGCAAGTGAAAGCTCTACGGAGCGATAATGGTGGTGAATACATCTTGGGAGAATTCAAAGACTTCTGTAGCAAAGAAGGAATTGGAAGAGAACTCATAGTGCCTCATAACCCACAGCAGAATGGAGTCGCGAAGAGGAATAACATAATGATCGTGGGTGCCGCACAAGCTATGCTTTCAGAGGGAGCTACACTTGCATGTAGAGGAGGAACTTCTTGTTCCCAAAGATGAGCCTCTAGATGTGGATCAACCATAGGAGGAGATTCATGGAGTGGAGGAGTCCAATCATGCAGAACCAAACATCAGACAAGGAAGAAAGCGTACCACAGAAGCTGAGAGATCAAAGCTTGATGTGGCATAGAATGTAGGAGTTCCTACATCACAGCGCAAACAGAGACAGTCACCTGACCGATTTACTGGATACATGGCTCTTATGAGCAAGTGTATCGTGACAGAGCCATCTTCTTTTGAAGAAGAAGTGCAGGAGCCCACATGGGTAGATGCCATGGTGGAGGAGTATGACTCCATTGTCAGAAACAATGCTTGGGATATTGTTCCAAGGCCAGTGGGAAAATCAGTTGTAGGATCAAGATGGATCTACAAGGTAAAGAAAGCTACTGATGGGAGCGTCGAGAAGTATAGGGCAAGATTTTTTTCTAGAGGCTTCTCACAGATCGAGGGGATTGATTATGAATAAACCTTTGCACCTGTCGCACAATATTCTTCCATAAGGACCATCCTTGCTCTCTCAGCGCAGATGGGTTGGCACATTCATCAGATGGATATGAAGACTACGTTCCTTAATGGGATCATTGAGGAAGAGGTGTACATTGAGCAACTTGAAGGATTTGAGATCTTCAGCAGCGAGTCGCATGTGTGCAGGCTCAAAAGAGCATTGTATGGGCTGAAACAAGCACCTCGTGCTTGGTACATTCGGATTGACAGCTATTTCACTAGACTTGGCTTCACCAAGAGTGAGGCGGATGCAAACCTGTACCAAATTGTGGTGGAGGATAAGCTTTTAATCATTGTTCTTTATGTTGATGATTTAATACTAATGGGTGATGAGCAGTTGATACACTCATGCAAGGCAGATCTTGCAAAGGAGTTTGAGATGAAGCATTTGCACCTCCTTCATTATTTCCTTGGACTGGAAATATGGCAGCGGGAAGGTGAACAGTTTGTGTCTCAAGGCAAATATGCTCGGGAGATACTTGAGAAGTTTCACATGCAAGGTTGCAAGCCTATCGACACTCCTCTTCCAGGAAATTAGAGGAAAGAGGATGCTACATCGGCAAAGGTGGTGGATGCCACTGTTTATCGACAGTTGGTGGGTTCGCTCATGTATTTAGTTAATACAAGACTAGACATATGCTATGCGGTGAACCAGCTTTCACAAGCGATGGTTAAGCCTACCAAGCTCTTTTGGAAGGCAGGCAAGCATGTCCTGAGATATCTCAGGGGCACATCTGAGTATGGCTTATGGTACAGACAAATGGATGAGGTGAAGTTGCATGGCTTCACGGATGCAGATTGGGCAGGCAGCCCAACTGACAGAAAGAGCACATCAAGAGGGGTTTTCAGCATCGAATCTACGATAGTTTCTTGGAACAACAGGAAACAAATATCTGTGGTACTTAGTTTAGCGGAAGCAGAATACATGGTATCAAGTCAAGCTGCATGTGAGGCTATCTGGATGAGGAAGATCCTAGTTGGTTTGTTCGGTTCACATTTAGATCCTACAGTGATACATTTTGATAATTAGAGTTGCATTAAACTCTCGATTAATCCTGTGTTTCATGATAAATCTAAACATATTGATATCAGGTATCATCATATCAGAGATTGTGTGCATCAGAATATCATGTTGCTTTAGTAAATTCCTACGGAGGATTAGGATGTAGATATTCTGATGAAGGTGCTCGCCAGGAGAAAATTTGAATACCATAGAGGTAGGATCAGGGTGAAAGATAATCCCTATCTTGTTGAGAGGGAGTGTTGAGATTCAACAAGATGATGAGCTTAGTGAAAAGAATCACCTTCACTAAGTGGGTCCGCAGGCTATTTTTGGCGCAAGTCTATTTTTAGACTATGTCTATTTTTAGACATGGTGATCATATTTCAGAAGTTGCAGGATGCTATTTGTGGATGGTTGATCAAGTTGGGAAAATAGATGAAATTCTATTTTTATAATATTGGGCGAAGTTTATTTATAGATCATCGATCTAAAAATAGAAGTGTCAATTATTATTAGCTCTTAATAATAATCAGACAATAAACAACAACTTATTCTCTTGGAGCACTTAGTTTCAGTGCATAGATTTGTCAAATCAGTGGGCTGAAGGAATTACACAATTACTAGGGTTTACTGGTGGTTCATGCATGGAGGACTCAGTTAGAAATGAAGTGGAAAAGCTACGACAGAGTTGGAAGAGTAGTTCATGGAGTTGTATTCAGTTTAACTCAGTTAGACTTAGTTGAGCTAGTTGTATCTAGTCTAACTGAATGATACACTAGTGAGAGTGGAGTGAATTAATTAGTTAATTAATTCATAAATAATAACTCATTAATCAACTTAACAATACAGCAGTTAACTACAGTGCATGTCAGTTCCAGTGGAGACCCAGTGGAGAGATAGGTGAAAGGGCAAGATGGACTATCTGTTGTGACCATAGTGATGCATTGATTGCATAAACATATACATTGGAGTTTCCAATGATAATTATGTAGTCAAGACAAGGGTAATTCGAATTCATTCAGAGCTATTCTTTAGCAGGGATTGCACAGTGGAGGCAGGCTAGCAGGAGGGCAGAGATCGGTGCATGGATTTGCAGATTTCTTCTATGTTAGTGTGTGACGATTGATTGTACTGAGAGCTTGATGTACTAAGCTTTGTATGATATTGTTACATGATCTCAATCATACATAATATATGATAGTTGGGGTTTTCAGCTTCAGGCTTTCCCATTAAACAACTGCGTTATGTGTGATTGTTTTTATTTATGCTTCACATGTGTTTGCAATTAATTTTCCGCAAAATATTAACAGTGGAATGATTCTGTATTTTTTAAGTTAAATATTGTGAGATCAGGGGAATCTGGATGTATGCATGCTTAGTGTATACTAATTTCTACAAGGACTTAGCTCTCAAGTACAAAAAAGAAGACTTTTATGCATTACAAGTGTGATGGCAGCTTCATCAAGCACTGTTTCTAGTCAATCTTCCTTAGCAAAACTCTTTGATAAATAGATGTTGTCGAAGCTCTACATCATGAATGATATGGTGCAAAAGATGTATGAAGATAAGAGGGAGAGCATTATACTTAAAGAGTAGTTTATTGCCATGAAGGAGGAGAAGCAAGAGATTCTTGAAAAGATGCATGAGATGGAGACTCGGCTCCATATTGCAAATGAAAACCTAGCAAGATTGCATGAGACAGAGACTCAACTCCACGATGCCAAGGAAACTCTAGCCAAGTATGTGCATGAAAAAGAGGTATGCAATTTAATTTTATCTTCAATTTCCTCTCAATATGAATGTTTTGGTGTTTTTTAAAGACACACAAGAGGAATAGGGTCCAAATTATTGATGAAAATGAGCTATGAAGGTAAATGGTTAGGAAAACATGCAAAAGGCATAGTTGAGCCAATTGTTGTTGAGGAAATGCCTAGGTATTTGGTTCTTGGTTATGGACAACATGATGGAGAATGCTCCAAAGCCAAGGAGGCACATGAAGGTGTTTCAAGAAGGAATTTCATTACATGTTCATTACCTCAAGCTTGTGAATTTTGTGTTCATGAGGAATGCAAAAGTTTTAAACCCACTTTGCAATAATATTCTCATAAGCATGCAGCTAATGAGAATGGAAAAAAAGAGGATGTTGAAAGCTCTGAAGTCATTGAAGCCATTGTTGGTATTCCGAAGAGAGCCACTACCTCATCAAATTCATCTCCTCAAGAAGGCAACAAAGGTGAATGCTCAAGGTATAAATCTGCCTTTAATCAACTTGATTTTGATTATGATAAACATGATAAATCATCACCTAATATTTGGATAAAGTTTTCATGTTCCTTTTGTGATTTTAATAACTATACTGTTTCAAGATGTTGGAAGAAGATAGCCATGCACATGAAAATTTATAAACAAAGGAGGTAGAAAGCCAAAGGTCCATTGGATAAATCAAACCATGTTGTAAAGAAGATGCAATTATTTTTCACTCATTTCCATAAGCAGGGTCATCTTGTAGTCAAGTGTTGGACTTTGTATCCAACAAGTCATCCATGACATTTGAAGAAGGTGGAGAGATATCTTGGCAAGAATGGAAAGGAGGATTCCATAAATGATGTGGGTTAGGATGATTCACATGATGAAGTGCAGCTGAAAGAAGCACCATTGAAATGGTTTGGTAAGAGATGGTTATATTTCTTATCCAATTAAGGCCTTGCATGTATTTTGATGATTGATGCAAATCTTTCCAATTGAATGCATTTATTTTCTATTGAAAGTATGCTGCATGTTTCATGTTTACGCCAAGAAGGTGTTTGAAAGTGGAGTATGTTGACTCACTATTATTACAACAAAATTAGTCATTTCAGCTCTTTAAGTACTTGTACATGCCAATGTGATTCTTGTACTTGTGAGAAAATTGAGAGGTTTTGTATATGATTTTGTTTGACTTGAGAGTCAGTTGTTTGAAGAGGCATGTTTTGTCAACTTATGTTTGGTCGATGAGTTTTGACACCAAGATGTAAGAGTACATGGCGATGTTCACATGATGTGACATTTTTTTCTTTGAAGGAGAAAAAGGATATGTCGTCAAGTTATGTTTCTTGCATGATGCGTTTTTCAGATTGTTGGTTGTGTTTGTGACAAGATGTCACATGATTTTTTGAAGGTCCACTCTTGAGTGAGAGGCTCATGATTAGACTTCATTCTCAAATCATGGCATGAGTAGCATGCCAATACTGGAGGATGATGGACAAGAGGGACAAGATGCCAAAGATATTTGTAGCCAAAACAACAACCATTGTGGACCATTTGATGTGTTGAAGCCAAGAAGTGAAAGAGATGGAAAATGCATTCTTCTAGATGTGGAATTTGGAACCGTGGAGGTAAGATAATGGTCATTTCTTTTATTATGATTACTGATATTGGAACTCATTGATGTTTTTGGCTCGAGGGGCCCTGACCCAGGTTCGGAGGTGAAGGTTTGCCAACAAACCCCTATACTACTGGCCCTTTCGGCAGTGACCCGCTTGCGCAGGTCAAAGTTTCACCCGAAGCAGTATGGGAGGGTGCTGGAACAAGGTTTCTGCACCCTGAGAGAGAGAAGGTAATAACGTAGGCTGCAATTATCAGATCTACATAGAAGGGTGATTCGCAAGGTTCCATAACGTAACCAGACTCTAGTTTCATTAGCAGGTTTGCATCCACGTGCGTATCATCAATTACAACCATAAGATAGCATAATCGCAGCCAATATTGTTAACACAGATGGTTCACATTCAATAACAGAGATATAATTAGCAAGTGCATCAATAGTCACATCACAGTAATATAGTAAATGCAACTAATTTCATGCTACAAAGATAAACAGAAAATTTCGAAGCTTAAGTCAGACAATCTTAGTTCACAACAATTGTAGCATATACTTCACATATATTACTTATCAAAATATTCTTACATTCCCCAAATACCACCTGCGCACACAGCCAGCAGGGTCCGCACGAAGCAGGATAGAGGATCTCTGTGCACACAGCCAGCAGGAGTCCTAACCCAAAACAACCCAACCCAGATATAGCAATTTGTACTTTGCTTCAATCTCTATTCATTCTCTACCTATCGACTCAAAAAGGTTCAACTACTTATACTATTTTAGGCTACTCATCCAATGGTCCGCAAACCATGGTTTGCAGAATCTTGGTCTACCCTTAACCCGCCTACAATGCATTAGGGGCTTTGACCCACCCTAAAACCCCTGCGTTAGACTAAATACAATAAAAAATATACAAAATGGACCAGATTCACAGCTTTGTAGAAGTCCCTATTCCAGCAGTCCCCCAACACAATCTTGTGACTCGTTCCAGGTCACTGAGGTGTTAGGGCCTCCACCTGTGCTTGCAACAGTTTGATCACTTCATCCAGTGGTGGCAGCACGACTTCGCTTTAGGCAGCAACATTTTGGGCGACGTTGACCAATTTTTGTGAAATCGGGCCTTCTGTCATAGCGGTGACACTTTCCATAGTCTAGTTGAGCTGCTTCATGGCTACATCGGCATCTTGTGACAATCTAAGGGCGTCAGTAGTCCAAGGCTTCAGGCACTCAGTGAGGGATTTTTTTTTCCTGTTGAAGCTTTTCTATCTCAACTCAGAGGTCTTGGCTGGTTCGTAATCAGGCCAGGCGCTGAGCAGGAACCAACGTGGGAAGAGTGGCTTCCAAAGTTTCAAATGTCTCCTATTTCTACTGTAGGGCCTGGGTTATTTCACGCAAGAGCGGATCGCATTAGACCTTGGTCCATATCTTCATAGCAGTATCCAGTAGCTGAGCACCCTGCATGATCTGCCCTGTGATGACATTTGTGGTTGTGGTGAGCAGCGCAGATCGCTTGGCCCATACCTCCGGAGGTGTTTCGGGTTGCAATTTTTCCTACAGATCAGAAATTTGATGCTCCATTCATGACTTAACCTCTGCAACTTCAGTTCGAGATGCCTTCAAAGCGGTGACCAACCCCTCAACCTTTTTCTGGGGCGTAGCAGTAGCCGAAATCTCTGTAGGAGCTTCTGCGCAGAGTTGGTGAATGAAGCTTTCGAGCTTCTTCTGCTGCGTGGTGGCCAGGGCGATGGCGGCATTGCTTTCGATGATTGTTTGCTCAGCCATGCCTAGATGTTGGTGAATCTGCAGGTTCCGGTGCTGAATCTCCTGAAATATACCTGTATGGAGCCCCTGCAACACATCTTGGGGTATTTTGGCTAAGTCTAGCTGTACCTCCTGGTAGTTATGGACTTGCATGTTGAGGTCGGACGGAATGATCATAAAGGAACCACCAGGAAAAGGGCAGAGGCAACTTTCTGTTGGTGGCTTGCGATGTTCGTACTAAAGTCACACTAGTGTGCACTGTGCCCATCTTTAGTTGCAATTCGCGGAGCTCGGCTTATAATGTGACGAGCACAACCTTTTGTTGTTCTTCGAGGGCCTCCCACCAGTCTTACATGGCGAGAGAGACTGTATCAGCAATATGTTCAAGGTCACCATCGGTCACGATGACAGTTTCATCATGTTTTATCCGCTGAGCGTGCTGCTTCTTCTGGGGTCCTTTGGCAGGTTCGCCTGTGCACTTCGTTCCATGAGGGGATGCATCCCCTCCTTCTGTCCCTAAGCCAAGCTGTGAATCTTTCTGTGTGGCTCCAGCGGCATCCTTTTCCATAGTCTACTTCTGCTGTGCATCTATCTTCGCAGGTGGTTCCATGTCCTTCCTGATACTTGTGTTGGATCCTCCAATATCCTTACTAGTGACAGGAGGAGGTACTTGTCTGGTGCTGGCATCTTTAGGGCCCTGCGCTCCGGTCTTGAAGCCAATCTTCCACTGGGGGGGCTAGAGTGAAATAACACTATCAATTTCCTCATCCGTGACCCTATAGGGGAGCGAGGTCCAAGATTTCTCCTTTCAGCTCCGTATCTGTATATTGTGCATGGTCACCTAGAAGGTTGTGATGCACTTGTACTTGTCGTAGACTCTGGGTGATAAGCGTGGGCGAGAGTTGATGGCAGTTGCCACGCTTCTTTGGAAGAGGACCTAGAAGACTTGATTGTCCTCTATGCGCTGTGCATCCTTGGAGTCCCACAAGTGCACATAACAGACTCCTTCACACATATCCGGGGTAAGCCCAAGGAGGACACACTCTGTAGGAGCTTCCCAGGTGACTAATGCTATGAGAAACAACAACCACAAGTAACAAAAGGCATGCCCAAAGTCTTGGGATTCTCGGACGTTGGCAAAAAATTCGTCACATAAGTATTGAGCCCAATTGAAATAGACCCCCTTCGTACATTGGCCAGCGAGCTGGATCACATAGGCAGGGGCGTTGGCGACTTGGAATTTCCACATCAAATTGCATGCCAGCAGCATCGTGCCCAACTGCGTAGCGAGATCATTGATGGATTTGATGACAAAGCCTCGGGTATTTCGCTCCACCTTGTATTTTGGTGCACAAATTCAACAGTCTCGCCTTCGTATTTCTTACCCACTCGCTCCAGGGGGCTTGGTCCATTCATCAGGAGCCCAGTAATCTTGTGAATCAGCATATCATCAATAGGAGTCTTGTCCCGGATCCACAGGCACCCTTCGTGAATTAGGGTGAGCAACTATCGCGCTAGCCAGTCTGTAATATTGTAATGACCAAAATGGGTCATCCTGAGTAAGTTTAGGAGCACGGACCCGGCCAGCCCACGCACCCAGCGCTGGGGGACGACTGTAACTCCATTTTCATCATGAATCACGTCGAGGTATAATGCAGGTGCTAGTTCAGGGAATGCTTCGACGTTGGCTAGGTCGTGATCGTCAAAATTGACCTCATGAAGCTTCCCGAAAGGTTCGCCGATGATGGGGGCCTCGCCTGGGGTCAGTGGTATCTGTAGATAAGTGACTAGGCCATCAATATTCTTCGGTGTCTGCATCGATGTCTTGCGTGGGTGAACAAAGGGAGGTAACCAGTGGATTGGCTCAACAAGATGTGCTTCCTCCTGAGCTGCCTGCGGGGATTTTGCGTGTCGCGGGGAAGTTCGCGGCTTTCCTTCAGCCCATTTCGTGGGATTTGGGGGCTTTTTGGAGCTCTACACTGTTGCTTTTCCTTTCCTCATGGTTGGGCTTAGCGTGGAGAGAATCTCTTTTGCCTTAGACTCGATTTCCACCACTTCCTCAGTCCCCTGTTCTACTGATGTCATTGGTTCAGAAGGCTCAGCCGGGTTCATAACTGTCATCCTGACGCAAAAAATAAACTCCGAGTTGCTACTATCTGAGGGTGCAGGTTGCTCGGACATGAAGGACACACTATAAACATAGAGCACCTTGCAGCACCAAATGGTCACGGTAAGATATGCCAAGTAAAAGCTATACAACTGATACGGAACCCTTGTCTGGTCTGTTCGACCCTTTTTATAGTTAATGCGGGCGGTCAGTGGTTGGGCACGCTGTACTTGGAACTTACCATAATGTAAACGGTAAAAAATCTCTTGCAATCGCCTCATTAAATGCTAGCCGCCCACTCCTTTCAATGGTATATTTTGCATTTTACTTTATTTGACTATCCCAACATCTAGTTTTCGTAGCTCTGGTGCACTCAACGCACACCTGTGCTCCCAGCGTGCCTGTGTGCATTCAATGGGCCTCCTGTGCACACAGTGGACCAGCCGACATTCCATCTTCATTCTAAATGGGCCTATTGTCTTCTTTACTAGTTTGGAGCTTCCTTGACACTCAACATCCCTGCGAACTGACATGGCCTTGCGACACAACTCTCTTAGAGGCACTATGATTAATGCGTCCTCCTGTCTGGTTTTTCCTATGAACTGGAGGGGCGAGCGCAGTTGTTTCATAGTTGTAGGTATTGCTAGATCCGGAGCTCCCATAGTATCCACCCACTTGAGTGAGTTTCTATAGGGGATGTACCTATCAATTATGCACCTTCTCCCACCATCGGTAGTTATCTTGTGCAAATCTGTGCAGCTTTGGATTACCAGTCTGGGTTTACCCTGCGTAAGTGGAACAAAGGGTCGAAATGAAGAAGTAACGTAGTCCGACATGCCCCCCATTCCTGGGTTCATCCCACCGCTTCATAGGTGTTGCGTGGAGGGCGAGATTGAGGGCCCATAACCTTCATTCCTTTGGAACTTCGGTTTCGAATGCTTGCAAAAAATGCTTAATGCTACCAGATCCGTCAAAGTAGGGCAGATCTCGTACCTCTGAGGAGATACATCGGAAATCCCTTGTAATCCTGAGCCATCGCAGCGTGGATACATTGTGCAACCGGTTTTTCTAGTATTCTAGTTCTCCATCGGAGTCAGACATAGAGTCGTTATATTTTTCCTAGCAAAGCATACTATCAGCCATAGCGTTGATCCAATCTTCATCCTCCGTAGTTAACTTGTAGATGTGATCGACCTCCTGGTCGCTACACACCGTCTCCGTATACCTTTCTCCTTTTGCGGGGTCTAAGGGGACTATCACTCGTACCCCTCAGTTCTCAAATACCATGCTCCTCTTCTTTAAGTTGATAATACCGCCCATGTCGATAGCCCAATCTAATCCTAGGAGCATAGGGTAAGGGTTTGGATCTTCCAAAATCTAAATGACCTCAAAGTCTTCTTGTACCTCGACTCCTGCAATATCTACAATCTGTGATAACCTTCCTAACGGTATGATCTTTTTCTAATTGGCCATGCACAACTGGATAGTGGACCATTCCATTTTGGGTTCTCCCATGCGCTACCACGTTTTATTGGGTAGGACGTTCGCATCTGATCCTAGATCCAAAATAACTTGCTCTATTTCGTAGTCCCCGATTTGTGCTGTGAGCTGCATTTCCCTACTAATGCGTTTCTTGTATTTGTATAGTGTGTTTACATCGTTAACTTCCAAGGGAATTTTGGTCTTCTTCGCGCAACTGTCCAATAGTTCCTGGAGGTTCTCAACGACCGACCAGTTGCGCAGTAGTTTCATGCATGCTTGTAAAAATGGTTGGACCCCTTATCCTTCTTTGGTGGCCGCTGAAACCTGTGAAGTAGCTGCCTCTGTGAAATCCTGTCGAGCCATGATAAAGGTCTCTCTTTCCTTTTATATATCCAGGCCTTCTGATTTGATGACCACTTGCCTGATCAGAGGCTCTGCTGTAGCTTTTTCTTCTACTCCCCCAATGGCTAGGCCGCTATAGGTTATGATATTAATACCTGGTCCCTCATTTCGAGGCTCCGCCATAACCTTTTTCACATTTTGCGTAGATGTCTGATGTTTCTCCTGTACCTTAGCTATCAAAATTGGGTAGTCCTCGATCACGTGGTCCACCTGCCTGCAATACCTACAGGATTGCCTTGTAGGGTTCGGCTAGTCCGTTGCAAAGTGACCTATCTCTCCACAGTTATAACATATTAGTTGGCCTCTTCCTCTACCTACGCTTCTGCCTCGACCCCCTCTCCCTACCCCTAACGGGGGAGCCCCCAATAACAGAAGGGGTCCTTGGTGATGAAGGATATTTCTGTACCCTATAGAGTTTTCCTCGGTCTATCATCAGATCATAAGTACGGTAGCTCTATTCATCATGCCCCACAGACCTACAAAACTTGCACCATTGTTGCTTAAATTCTGGAATACAAGCAGAAAGGCGGGGGCAATGGTTGGTGTCATGCACTCCCGCAACGCGACAGTCATCACACCATAGTGTAGGTCTACTTGGTCTTGCAGCCTCTCTAGGGTGTAGTAGGCTAGGTCCTCCTGCCTACCTATAGTCTGTTAATAGCGGACAATTGTCCTTGGTGTGACCATTCGTCCTGCATCGTATGCACCATATTTCGGGGCTAGCTTCTGCTCCTTGCTCCTTTCGTAGGTTCTGGATCCCCATGTGCATTACTTCCAGCTGGCCTTGGATTTGTTGTACACCCAACTTGGTTTCATCTCGTGGCGTAGCCTCCAACTTCATTGCTATCTCCAACGCCTCTTCCTGTGACTCAATGTCTTGGTGGCCCATCGGTATGCGTAGGTGGGGCAAAAACATAGCAATGAACCATTTCGCATGTTGTCTGTCATCATACTAGAATCCTCCTTCTCTGATTACTTTTTTCAATTGCTCATCGGCTTCCCATACAGACTTAGATGGGCCTTGTTTGAACTATTTCCGGTCATTTACTATCTGGGAGTAGGCCTTAGGTTTCTTGAACTGCTGCTTCAAGGCATTCTTAATATCCTCAATGCTCACATTCGCATGCTGGTCTAGGTATCCCATGTACCAGTCTAGGGCCCTTCCTTAAAAAGCAAGAGATAGCTAAGCTCTTTTCACAACATCGCTCACTACATACTGCACAATCCATGTAGACCCTGCGACAAACCAGAAATGATCCATATCTTCGTCCCCCACACCCTTGAACGTGGGTAACTTCATTTGTGACGTCATATCGTCTTCCGGTGGTGGCGAAGGTGAGTTATTTCCCCTACGAGTACTCGACGACAGTGTTGATGGAGGGCTATGCGCAGCAAAATTAGTCACTAGACTATATACAGATCGATCTCCCTCTTGGTTAGTTCTGTAATACTTACCGTTGCGCATTATACCCTTACTTTGATCGGAGTTCATTCACTCGGTATGTCTACACAGGATACTCTTTTCGCACAATAAGATCTTAATCAATAATGACAAATTTTTTAGAAACTTACCCTGGAAACCCTTAAATAACCCTTGCTCCGCTTCTGAGTAGGGAAAAAATTGATCGATCACAAATTCAATCACAAATCCTCCTCTGCGTTTAAATTTGCATTGCGATTTTCTTTTACAATGAATTCCTGAACTTTTTTTTCACACCACTCGTCGATTTCTTTCTTTTCAGGCTTCCAATATGGCCTTGGCATTACCAAATCTCTCCCTCAAAATTCTCCCGGTCCCAGCAACATAACCATTTGTTGGCTTGAGGGGTCTTGAACCAATTTCAAAGGTGAAGGTTTGCCAAGAAACCCCTATACTACTAGCCCTTTCGGCAGTGACTCGCTTGTGCAGGTCAAAGTCTCACCCGAAGCAGTATGGGAGGGTGTTGGAACTAGGTTTTTGCACCCTGAGAGAGAGAAGGTAATAACACAGGTCGAAATTATCAGATCTACATAGAAAGGTGATTCGCAAGGTTCTAGAACGTAACTAGAATTTAGTTTCATTAGCAGGTTCGCATCCACGTGCGTATCATCAAATACAACCATAAGATAGCATAATCGTAGCCAATATTGTTAACACATATGGTTCACATTCAATAACAGAGATATAATCAGCAAGTGCATCAACAGTCACATCACAGTAATATAGTAAATGCAACTACTATCATGCCACAGAGATAAACAGACAAGTTCGCAGCTTAAATTAGACAATCTTAGTTTACAATAATCATAGCATATACTTCGCATATATTAGAAAATCTTAGTTCACAATAATCGTAGCATATACTTCGCATATATTACTTATAAAAATATTCTTACATTCCCCAAATACCACCTGCACACATAGCCAACAAGATTCCTAACCCAAAACAACCCAACCCAGATCTAGCAATTTGTACTTCGCTTCAATCTCTATTCATTCTATACCTATCAACTCAAAAAGGTTCAACTACTTATACTATTTTAGCCTACGCATCCAATGGTTTGAAAACTGTGGTTTGGACTCTTGGTCTACCCTTGACCCGCTTGCAATGCATTAGGGGCTTTGACCCACCCCAAAAATCCTACGTTAGACTAAATATAATAAAAAATATACAAAATGGACCAGATTCGCAGCTTTGTAGGAGACCCTGTTCCAACAGATGTTGTTCACTTATATGGGCTTAAATTGGGAAAGTGGTTTCCAAGGAGAAGCTTGCATCAAATGTATGTTTATGCAAAGGAGGAACATGATTCTCAGTGGGAAGGCCATCAATCAGTTTTCCAAGCACTGAGGGATCGATTTGGTACAACAAAGTGTTTTATCAGTTAGCAACCAGCCAACAAGTGTTGGATTGGGTCAGTAGTAAAAGGAGGACATTGGTTAAAGTGCGAAGAAATTTGCAAGGCAAGGCATGTCAGTGAACCTAAGTGGCTGTCATGGATATTTTTCCAAGTAGAATCAATATGATAGAAATTGGGAAAGAGAGGAGTATTAAGCTCTCATGAGATAACCAAATTTTGTGGCTCCAAAAGCCTGCTAGTGGGAAGGAGTGATCGGAATATGGATTGGGAGAAAAAAATTGCCAAAATTTCAAAGTGCTCAGAATCAACCAAAACAAAATGACCAAATAGGGCCCGTTTCCATGAATCTGGCGCAATTCATTTCACTCAAAACAGAGCCCGCATGTGAAAGTTAGAGCCTGTTGATCACTAGGCCAAACATGATTTTTTTTTTTTTTAAAGGGGTCAAATAGGGTCAAAGGTCAAAATTTGGGTATTTCTCTGGCCCAATGACAAGATGAAAAGTGTCAATTTCTAGGTGGTCCAAAATTCTAGGCACATGGAAATTTTTTGATTGGTTTGTGGAGAGCCAATAAGGAGCTGACACGTGGCTAGCCTAGAGGTCACCACGTGCCCCTCCCAAAGACCGAGTTTGAACTAATTCTAAGGTCAAATTTTAATATTTCATGGTGCAAAAGTTTTATGTATGGCTGGGCGGAGGTCGTGGTCGAACCTGTGACCTCCCCCACACTAACCGACACACTTACCACCATACCATGAGCGCAAGTCTTCATAGACATAGGGCGCGTTTTGTATTTAACGTTTGAAATGGATTTCGATAGAGGTTTAAAGGGCCAGCCCCGAGGGGAAAGACCTTGGTCCACGGGACTATG
This sequence comes from Pinus albicaulis, assembly GCA_034641835.2. NCBI lineage: Eukaryota > Viridiplantae > Streptophyta > Pinopsida > Pinales > Pinaceae > Pinus > Pinus albicaulis. Next base: position 1,264,909,129 of record CM076583.1, on the reverse strand, counting down.
GCCCCAGAATCAGGAACATATCGCTTTGATAATGGTGTGGATTAAGATTTTAAACAAGGTTTGATTAACCATTAAACCATGTGTTAGCGTTAATCACATTTTTTAATGTGGATTTAATTAAGCCGCCATTATCATGCTAAGCCACTGTTAACCTCCACTTAAAATTAATTAATCCGAAGTTAACTTGGTGGTTAAATTGGCGGTTCTACTATTTTCGGTGCCACTACCAATTTTGGCGGACTTAATTGGAGATGTTCTAGATTTGGTGGAGTTTTCCTAGGGCAAACTGAATGAGCCATAACTTTGGCATATTGAGACCAATTTTGGCTCAAGAAGAGTCATTCCTAGATTATTTTGATGCTCTGAGTATAATTGTGTAGGTTGTAGAGGCGTTGGAGCACTTCTGTAAGTGATTTTTCCACTTTGAAGATTAAAGAAGCCCATGGCCACCAGGAGAGGGGGTCATGCCTAGACCGTTTGAAGACCATTTTTAAAGCTTGAAGAGTCTATTTTGAGGTTTTTGGGTCTGCTTAATCCAATGGAGTAGGTTTCAAAGACATTGTAGCACTTTAGGTGCATGTAATCAGAGAAATGACCATTAATCCAAAGAGGGTCGAGCCAGTTGAAGCAAGTCCATGGAGATGTAGCCCAAGAGGGGTGAACTCTGTTATCAGCTATTGTGTAATGTGTTTGTTGTGTGTTATTTCTCTTCAATTTGTTTGTTGTACATGTGTTTTTAACAACTAATTTACTTAATAATTTTCTCAAAAAAGACACAAAACTTGACACATAAACCCTTTCACAACTTGTTAATTTGAGATGATCCTAAACACATTTATTTTATACTAATGAGGGAGGTAGCACAACAAAACTAGTTTGACCATAATCAGATCAACCTATAACTTGATCATCTCTCAGTTAGAACCAGTTAAATTGATTTTAAATAAATTAATTGTGTTAACTAATTACAACTCACAAATAACTATAACTGGTCCCCCTTAAATCATGGGAAAACTCTGCATGCATCCTCTCAGACCCTCAACTCGAATTCCTAAGCTAACTAAGTGATTCTGAATTAGTTAACTAATAGAAGTTGTCATGTGATGAAATTACATTTTCTCTTCCAATTTATTTAATGGACAATTAAATCAGAATCCCCCTTTGGGGTACCATTTCTTAGTGGAATTCGAATTTTCTTCTTTCCAGCGCCTTCGTCAAGATGTTTGCATCCTACTCCTCTGTGGGAATGTACTCTGATGACATAATATGCCTCTGAAAAAAACCTTTGAGATGGTGATACCAGTTTGTAAGAAATTAAATAACTAATAAAACACATAAAAAACACCAAAGACATAGAACTGGCACAAAAGGCTTGAGAGCCTTATGTCATTCCTCACATTTTCTTCTTTATGAAAATAATGTTATAATACAAATAAATAGATGATGAAGTTGTATCAAGATAGTGGGTCTATCTTGGAAAACTTGGTTGAGAAAATATCTCAACCACACACACTAATCTAGGAGCTAAATTAGGTAGGCCTAAACTAACTCCTAATTAATAGGAACTAACATAATCTAGAAAACTAGGCATAAAATCTTAATTTCAATATTTAATTAATTTAATTAAATTTGGATTTATAATTGTTTATGAGAGAGAGGCTAACATTCCCCCCTTCAATGATAAATCCAAAATAAGAACGAGGAACCATCTTCCAAGTTCTCATGTTGAAATTTTTGTTCCTCAAAAACATTGCCTGGAAAAACCGCTAAAGCTAGATGCCGAAAAAACTGCAATATGAAGAGACCATGAGTCAGCTGCATGTCTGATGAATCTCTAAATTTTTCCTGACAAGTCCATCACGTGCCAAGCTGCAAAAGGATCCATCTGTCATTTTTTTGCAATCAGCATCCTTTGTCCACTAAAAAAATATTTTGATGACGCCCACTGGTGAATTTTCTTTCCACTGACAAAATGATGAAGACGCCCACTGGAAAATTTGTTGATGATCATAGCCCACTAGCCAATGATGTTGATGGTGTCAAAAAATAACTCACTGTTGATTTTGTTGATGCTGTCGGAAATTGGTCATTGTTGATACCCACTGGCTTCTTGGATGTTTGAATGCCCACTGGCCGCTGAAGATGCCCACTGGCTGATTAAGATGCCCACTGAATTATTTTGCTGATGTTGTCAAAAATTTCAGTCTGATAACCACCTTCAATTTCAATATTATTTCCCCCCCTTTGTCAGCTGAAAGGAGAGACAATCATTTGGAAAGTATTTCTAAAATCCCCCCCCCCTTCAGGTGTAGGAGAGTTTCACTGGTGTACTCCCCCATTCATATGCACAAGAGTACCATCTTAATTTGACTGTCAATTGCAATAGGTGTGATTGAATTCGGTGTTAAAAATTATACAATATTTTGACTGTTGACGACCATTCCCAAGGATCAGTCCATTCATAATTTATCTTCAATCTGGCTAGTTAGTTTTGGTTGTAACATTTCTCTGATCAATGATTCGGCTTGCCGCAATGGCGACAAGGATGGAGATCAAAACAATGATCTTCTATATGAAATTTTCTTTTACAATGTAAGAATTTTGGTTTGACTACAACTTCGGTTTGCGTGCATGTCAATTTGTCTGCAACTTTCGCAGAATTTGTTGATGTGATTTGTTCAATAAAGCCTACACTGATGAACTTGATGGGCTTTGAATAATCTGGGATATGTAAGTTGTCATCATCTTTGACATATCCTAATCCTCCTCGATTTTTGTTACTTTGGATTTCTTCACATGGCTTGATGATCGACTTGGAAGAAAGTTGAACTTGAACAACTTCGACACTTGAAGCTTTTTGGATGAATGGCTTATCATCTTTATCTCTATGGTTCAAAGAATTAGAATCATCACTCTTCTCTTTCAACTCATTTATTTGTAGTTGCGACTCTAGTTGAAGGTACTCAATCATTTCATTTATCTGTTGTAGATGCTGTGAAATATCAGCAAGAGTTTCTTTTGTGTTTTGCATCATGTCTTCAACACTTGATAGGATCAAATTGTGAAGAACTTGTAACAACTGGATGTGTTTCACCATGTGAACTCGCTCGCTTGAATTGAGGCTCGCTTGTCTTGAATTTTCTCACTTGATTTGAACTTGTTGGATTGAATTCACTCGCTTGATTTGAATGACACGCTCGCTTGATTTGGAATTTTCTTGATCTCTTGTTTGGTGAAAAATTGTATTTCTTGTTTCACGCTCACTGGAACTCACGCTCGCTTGCTGTATATTTCAACTTTCTTGATTATTGTTTGAATATTACATTGACTTGTGTTAGAGTTTAACTCGCTTGCTTTGATTGTTTCTTCAATGAACTTCACATTGGCTCTCTTGATGTTGTGAACTTTGTACTAACTTGATTATGCTTATTGGCAAAGGGTGTCGAGCACTATCGAAAATGCACCCAAAAAACAAATGACAAGTTCAAATAATATGACTCAGTTGAATACGTACTTGAATTAATTGTCTTAGGTTGATCACCTTACCAATTTAAATTGCAATGTCGGTTTCAGCCGAGAATTCACACTGATAATTGAACTCAGTTACAAAAATGTTTATTTGGAGGTGATACAAAAAGTGTTGTTGACATCGTTTTTTCTTGGAATGCTTGGTTTTGTGGCATCCTTAACTTGATTATTTTGATTGCAGGATGTGGAATATGGCTGTAGAAGACCTCACTATCAACTTGATGATGTGTTGCACAAATGCATGTGATTTTTTGTGCTTTTGTACTTAAGTTTGATTACAGGAGCTTGATTACTGAAGTTTTCTTATGTGCATGTAGTTGTTTAATTTGTTGTGTACCATATTACAAATAGAGTGTCAAAAGAAAACTAGACACAAGTCATGTACACTCATTCACTACACACGGTGTACCTTAGATCTCGTTATTCAATTTTGGGTGGATCTAGGACACGATCACCACAAAAAAATATGATTTTATTAAGTTTCAAGGTACACCAACCTTTCTTCTTTACAACATCTTCGTTGAAGCTTCTCAAGCATAGATTATGAGAACTCCGTAGAGGAAATTTATCTTCAAAACTGACTGAACTACCTACAAGTTAAAAAATTTACTTCAAAAATTTTACCTTCTACTTATCATTCCAAATTTACAAAAACACTTATCACTCCAAAATTATACAAAATATTTTCATGCACATATAATATGATCACTCACTCCACTAACTATCTCTCCTATGAACACTCACTCCACTCACTATCTCTCCTCATCCTCATGAAACATATATAAAGTGTAATTTAAATGGAAAACCTGTATAATGCACCTTATCCCTCCATTACAAAAGTTTAATGAAACATTCTAAGTAATTTTAGCAGAACTTCAAAGTCAATTATAACGCTCACATATCACAGAAAAAGATGTATACAAGTGCATAGAGATGAAATCAATGTGTATAGATAGAAGTATTGTTTTCTTCACTTAATAATGGTTGAACAAATCTCCTACTGTTGAAGATGGCATCACTGCTGAAAAATCCCAGCACCATAATGATATAAAACACCCACTATATTTTTTGGCACACAATATTTTACGCACAATGGATCTCAAGCTTCCACACAGTTTGCAAAGCTGGTTCTTTAACGCTGTTTTCTCCTGGAAAAGATGGTTCTTTAACACATTTTTCTCCTGAAAAATCTGCATAAATTGGATCTTGTTCAACATGCAGGATTCATGCTCTGGAGTGTGATCTGAAGTTTTCAAGTTTAGCTTTGGTCGATGTATGCTGCTAATTGACTTGCAATATTTGCAAAAATACAAAAACACAATGGCCTCCCTTGTATAGTGTTAGCTGATATCCAAGCAAACGGTGGTCCAGCGGTCATCACTTCCGTAGGAAATTAACAAGAATTAACATTACCTGTGAACCATCAACAAACTAAGCATAAAGAAAAAGCGCAGTCTAGAACTTTGGGCAAGCAACGTTCCATCGAAACGATTATGCGTTTCAATGTTACATGCTGAGCACAGTCCATCGATCACTTTTCTAACATGTAGAGTGCATAAAAAAAGATCCAATGTTGAAGAAGGGAATAAAAAAAGCATATTAACACGCAGAATGAATGCTCCTATCAGCATCTACAACTCGTTAATCATAAATAAAGGAAATTCAAGGACTTTGTTCATCGTGATTCCAATCTCCATGGATACTGCCATTGCACTATTAACTGATCACACTTCTTCAATTTCTGATCTCAGGTGATTTATGCTTCATACATATGCTTGACATCCGTATTTCTCAATTCCACCATTCGCATACCATCGGTTGAGACACAACGCTAACAAATAATGGAGTTTTCCACGTTGCGGTGAAGATGGAGCTGTCCAACATTTTGATTTACAAAGCCATGGTGCAACGAAACTTTTTAACATGGATGCTAGAATTACATAATAATAGATTCAAGAAATCCATATTAATTTGCCATTGGTGGCTCTGATACCACATGTATAAATTAATCAACTCATCAAACACACATAAAAAAAAACCAGAGACATGGAACCGGCGAAAAAGGCCCGAGAGCCTTATCGCATTCCTCACATATGCTTCATTATTAAAATAATGTTATAGTACAAATAAATATATGATGAAGTTGTCTCAAGATAGCGTGTCTATCTTGGACAACTTGGTTGGGAAAATATCTCAACCACACACACTAATCTAGGAGCTAAGTTAGGTAGGTATAAACTAACTCCTAATTATGAGGGACTAACATAATCTAGAAAACTAGGCATAAAATCACAATTTTCAATATTTAATTAATTTAATTAACTTTGGATTTATAATTATTTATGAGAGAGAGGCTAACACAGATATCAATATGCTTGGACGTATCATGGAATACTAGATTAACCGAGAGTTTGATGCAACTCTGGTTATCACAATGTATCACCGTCGGATCCATTTGTTGACCAAACAAACCAACAAGTATCTTCCTCATCTAGATGGCCTTGCATGTTGCATGGTTGGCTGTTGTGTACCCTGCCTCTACTGAACTGAGTGTAACTAATCTCTGTTTCCTATTGTACCAATAAAATTTTGTTAATCCTATGCTGAAGATACCTCCTAATGTGCTCTTCCTGTCGGATGGACACCCTGCCCAATATGGATCAGTGACGCCTTGAAGCGTCACTCCCTCTTTCTATATTTACCATAGTCTATACTCTTTAGTGCCCCTGAAATATCTCAACACATGCTTCCTTTCCTTCCAAAATAGCTTGGTTGGCTTAACCATAGCTTGGATCAACTAGTTAACTGTGTAGCATATGTCAAGTCGTGTGTTCACCAAATACATTAGTGAACTCACCAGTTTCCTATAAAAAATATCATCCACTACTTCTACTGAAGTAGCATCCTCCTTCCTCCAGTTTATTACTAGAGGAGTATCCATGGGTTTGTTTCCCTCCATGTGGAAATTCCTCAGAATATCCTTGGCATACTTTCCTTGAGATACAAATAGCTCCCCACCTCTTTGCCATATTTCCAATCCAATGAAATAGTGCAAGAACCCCATGCCCTTCATCTCAAAATCTCTTACAAGATCCTCTTTGCAAGAATTTATGAGCTGCTTATCACCTTCTAGTATCAGATCATCGACATAAATTACAATAATCATAAGCTTACCATGAAACACAATATGATATAGGTTCACATACGCTTCACTCTTGGTGAAGCCCAACCTAGTGAAATATCTTTCAATCTTGGTGTACCAAGCACAAGGTGCTTGCTTCAGCCCATACAATTCTCTTTTGAGTCGCACACATGTGACTCCCTATGTAAGATATCAAAACCTTTTAAATGGTCTATGTACACTTAAACCTCAGTAACACCATTGAGAAAGGTTGTCGTTACATCCATCTGATGTATCTACCATTCCATCTGCACTAAGATTGCAAGGATAGATCTAATAGATGAGTACCTTGCGACTGGTGCAAAAGTATCATCATAGTCAATCCACACCACCTGAGAGAACCCTCTGGCCACAAATCTAGCCTTGTGTTTGTCCACACTCCCATATGTTTTCTGCTTCACCTTGTAGACCAATCTGGATCCTACAATTGAACTCCCCACTAGTCTTAGGACAACTTCCCATGCATTTTTTCTGATGATGGAGTCATACTCCTCAACCATGGCACCAATCCACACTGGTTGTTTCATTTCTTACTCAAAATAGGATGGTTTATCTCAATACCTTCACTCATAAGATCCATGTATCCAGTGTACTGATCTGGGGACCTTCTCTTCCTACGTTGTGATGTGGGTGCTCTCACATTCTCTCTCACATCCAACAATAATCTGTCAGCCTCTCTGGTGTGATTCCGTCCATCTCTGGTGGATGGCTCTGCATGAGTGGTTTCTACCACTCTTTTTTCCTCTGCTTGTGGTTGCTCCACATCCCAAGGTTCATCCTTTGGATCCAAGAGCTCCTCAACTACATGCAACTCGATCTCCCTCTCAAGGGACAATCACGTGGATTTTTCTTCATCAAATTTCACATCTCTTATGACCACTACCATCCTATGTGTTGGAAAGTACACCTGATAGTTGTGAGGTGTATCAGTGTACCCCACAAGTATCACCAACTGTGATGTTGGATCTAGATTCTTCCTGGCATCTTTGGTCATATGGCAATAAACATATGAACCAAAAATTTTAAAATATGACACATCCGGTCTCTTACCTGAAAAAGCCTCCTTTGGTGTACTCATCCCAAGTATCCGATGAGGACTTATGTTCTGCAAAAATATTGTTGTATTGGATGCTTGTGCCCACAGATGTAATAGTAGGCCCTGATCATGCGACATAGATCATGCTGCTCCCAAAATAGTTATATTGTTCCTTTCTACAACCCCATTATGATGTGGGTTATGAGGTGCAATCAATTCTCTTCAAATTCCTTCTGAGGCACATAAGTTCTTGAATTCATTAGAGATGTATTCTCCACCATTTTCGCTCTTGAGATCCTTCACCTTCTTCCCTGTATCTTTCTCGACAAGTGCCTTGAACTCAAAAAAATTGGACCAACGTTTGATCTTTCTTTTGCATGAATAAAATCCAACACTTTCTTGAAAAATCATCAGCAAAAATCACATAATGCTAGTGCTTTGATGTGGAAGCTGTCAAGAATGATCCATACGCGTCTGAGTGAAATCTCTCAAGGATCACCTTGGATCGACTTTCCTTATCATGAAAGGTGGCTTTGGTATACTTCCCCAATGTACACCATTTTCATGTGTATCTTTGCAAAAGTGCACCCTTTGGAAATATTGTAGAAATCTGCTACATGATCCTAAAAGCGCTATGGTGTAGATGGCCCAACCTCCTGTGCCATAACTCATAGATGTCTCAACTCTCCACATTCTTTGTTTTACTGCTCAGTGCTACACAGTATTCTATATCCAGTTTGTAGTTATTCTTTACTTGAACCCCAATATTTTTCACATATCCCGTGGCTTTGTGATGAAGGAACACCTTTTGTTCACTAAAGATCACATCATAGCCATGATATTATAACATAACAACATAAACCAAATTCTTCTTTAAACTAGGAACATACATGAAATATTTTAATGTGAGTGGATTACCTAACTCCCTCTGAAAGGTAACTATACCTACATCGGTAGTGCTATACATCCCATCATCACCCATCTCGATGTGCATCTTGAGATCCTTCTCCTCTAAGTTACTGAAGGATTCTTTGTTTCGTGTCATATGGAATGAAGCTCCACTATCCAAGTACCACACAGAACCCATCACCGATGTCACCATGCATGTGATGAGGGTGAAGTCCAACTCGAACTATGAAGCTAATGCTTCACCTGCTACTCCTCATGAGTCCTTCTTGTTGTTCTTATTTTGTGGCATAACGTCCATGCTCAAGATAGTTGAAACATTTTACCTTTTACAAGTCTCACTTGTTTCCTTCCTTGTCAGTCTCAGATTTGGAATGGGACACCTTTCCTTTTCCTTTCTTCACCTTGCCAGCCAAGGCACAATTCTCCACATCATCGGTCTTTGATGAGGATCCATCTTTGGTGCTCTGCTGCATTTATTCTTGTTCCAAATCAGACCATAGTCACTCCCAATATGGAAAATTATCCCTCCAATTAACAGAGTCTTGGTAGCTATTCTAGTTCTTGGGAAGGCCTAGAAGAGCTAGGCTCACCAAATCATCTGAGGCAACGATGATCCCAATGCTTCCAAGCTCATATAGACACTGAGTGAACTTCGTCAAGTATTTTTGTATCATGTCACCCTTCTCCATTTTGATCTTTCTGAGCTTGTCTTTTAGCACCATCTTCATGTGGTCACTACTATTCTGATACATATATGTTAAAGCATTAAACTTAGCATATGGAGTCTCCTTCCTGTGGATACTCGAGAAAATTTGATCTTGAACTCCCTCTAACAAGATCCTTCTCGCCTTTTCTACATTCTTCTTCCATGCATCAAGAATTTGAGCATCTGCTGCTGTAGGATGCAGGACATCGGTATTTATGAAATTATTTATTCTTTTTTCCTCGAGCACCACCTCCATCATGTCCTTCCATGAAATTTAATTCGAATTTCCCTCGAGTGCATATTCGAGTCTCAAGCCATCGAAAGACATATTGATCTGCTGCTGGATATCGAAGAATAAATATACAAATTCGAACTTCAGCAAAACAAAGTTTGTTCTTCTCTTCTTATTGTGATTCCTGGAACTCTAATACCATGTCGAAAATCTAATAACGAGATTTAATCTGATCTTATAATGTACTAAAACAAAATACTGAATCCTTCTACAATTTGCGGAAAAAAACACAATCGCACAATCATAACAAGTAAGAGAAAGGGATAATCAATCTCACAACACAAGATGTATCTAGGGAAAGAACACTGCCTAAAACCCTGCTATATATATATTTTATAAAGTGAAGAACATGAAACAATACAATGCTTTCTCTCTCAAAGAAATTCCTGCACTCTGCCAATTGTCTGACTCCGATATAAGAAAAATAAATCAATTATTTAAACAATTCTCAGTTTTTACTCAGCCTACCTTGCTCACGCATTCTTGGAGTAATTTTCTCCCTATTAAATAGTAAATTCCTTCTAATTTATTGTGTAATGCATCATTGGTCTCCACATGACTCTATAACTGACTTGTACAATTTTCTAATTATACAACTAATAGTTATCATCCCTTTAACCTCAGTCTCAACTAGGTCTTCCTTAGAAATGACATGCAACAACTATTCATAGTGAATTATCAGTTAACTGATTAATCACTACTTTTGAATTAAATCATATTTAATTCATTGGACCTATCACTAGCTCATCTCTTATTTATAAATAGCTAAATTGATTTTAACTCAATTAATTAAGTTAACTAATTACAACTCACAAATAACTGTAACCGGTCCCCCTTAAATCTTGGGACAACTCCACATGCATCCTCTTAGACCCTCAACTCGAATTTCCTAAGCTAACTCAGTCATTTTGACTTAGTTAACTAATACTAGTTGTCATTTCAACATTCAAATTTATGTGAGAAATATCATCACCATATCGATTATACCATATGTTTTATCTTTTAATCATGTTACTAATTAAAAATAAAAATAAAAATAACCTTTGAATTATAATGTATATCTCTTATGGTATGTCGCTGATTCAATATGAACTCCTTAATGGTTGGAGAACTTCGTCCTTTTAACAACAAAATTTTGAAATTCTATCATGATTTCCATGGAACCCATATGTTCTTCCAAAGCCTATATATTCTACATAATAGCTAATTCATCCTTCTCCTTAATAGATTTAAACTCATCTATATAGCAAGTCTTTCACTACTAAACGAGATGTTATAGTCTTCCTATATTCTCCCATTCTCCAAAATTATTTTACTCCAATATATGCATATGATCAAGGTGTTGATCAAGGTTGTGTCAGGATAATTAAAGGTAATCCATCAAAATTGTGTGGTGGAAATCAAGGATAAGAGCACACACACCTTCCAAAACCTTTGATGACATCCTTAGTTCAATAAAAAATCTTCATAGAAGATAGATGAGTATTTTTATATATGTATGTATGTAGATGGATAGATAGATAGCCCAAAGTGTTAGCTAATTTAGTTGAATCATTCATCCAATGTATGTTTCCAACAGATAGGCTATAGGTCACATGTCTAAATCTTGTAGGGTCTCTCTAGTTTACCAAATACTATTATGGTTGGTGGTTGAGCCAACCTCCATCCAAATATTCCAAAGAATAGGGTGAGATATTGTGAGGTTTTCCTTAGAAGAAAGGAGAATTATCCCTTGGGTTTCTGAATTTTTTTTATATAGATACATATGTACATATGTATTTATATATGTATGAAAAAATTGCAGAAACCAAAGGGATACTTCCCCTTTGTTTTTTTCAAGGAAAACCTAATGGGATCTCCCCCTCTTCTTTGGAATATATGGATAGATGGTGGCTCATTTTCCAACCATTATAGAAATTACTAGCCCTAAGGGACTCTACAAGATTCTCTCTCTCTCTCTCTCTCTCTCTCTCTCATATACATATAGAGATATATCTATTTATAAATAATATAAATTACTCACACACACACACACACACACACACACACGTGTGTGTGATATATGGATACATGCATACACATAGTCAAAGGATAAGCGGTGATATATTTTTTTTTTTAACTGGAACGGTTATGTTTTATTGATAGAAAACAGGTTGGGCAAAGCCTAAACAACTATTACAATTTACAGAATTGACATTAGCTCTCTTTCCACTTAGGGAATGGTTGCAATGGTCGGTGTTTCTACATTTATGGTGATCATTCCATCTTGTAAAGTGCATCCAATATTTTCCAATATGTCCGCTTCCTTGTTTAATCCTCTGAGTATGTGGAAGATTTGAACCGATGGGAAGTCTTTCAGAATTCTGTTCACTCTTGAGAGTTGTTTGTTTAGCACTGGGTCCTTGAGCCCTTTCTTGTTTACCATTGTTTTTATCAGCAATTCTGAATCACCAAAGATTATAATTCCGTTTGGATTTTCTTTTCTGGCCATTTGGTAGGCTTTCAAGAGACTGAGAATTTTAGCTTGATTTTTGGTTTTCATTCCAAGACCCCAACTGAAGTCGTATTTTTTCCCATTCTGAAAGAAGATCACCCCTCCTTCTCCTAACCTCCCTGGATTGCCTTTTGAGGCTCCATCGAAAAAAATAGTGCACTTTCCCTGGGATTTCCACCACTGATGGAAGTTGTCCTCTGGTTCTCGAATCTGCCATCTTCCCTTATGTATTGGGCGGGTGTGTGCTGGAAAACTGGCCTTTCCTGTATAAGCATCCAACCACACCCTTTCTTCAATGCGAAGAGAGTTGTCATCTTTGACTAAGGAGTGGTTCAGAGTTTCTAAGAGGAGATTCTTTGCCTGTTCCGCCACTTTTGCTACGGGCAGTTCTATGTTATTGAAAATTATTTCATTCCAGGCTAACCAAAGTTTCCAGCAAACATACTTTGGTGCAGCTATCCACACCTTGTGCCATATTGATTTGCTGAAAATTCTGTGGCGATAGCTGGATTTCCAAGAGGAGAACATGGTGTCTATCGTGCTTTGAGTTGGAGGACTCACAGTCAGCCCGGTGAGGAAGATGGACCAGACCTCCTTTGCAAACTCGCAGGCTATAAACAGATGATTTGCAGTTTCCAAAGCTCTTTTGCAGAGGATGCATCTGTGTGGTCCAGCTATGTTCCTTTTTCACAAATTATCTCCAGTCAGGATTTTGTTGTGGAACAGAGTCCAAAAGAAGAAATTGATTTTGGGGATGCTGAAGCTGTCCCAGATCTGCTTCCACACGGATTCCGGGTGTGGCGAATCCTTTTTGCTTTGCATCTGATAATATCCTTGGCTTGCTATGTACACTCCGGTCTTACCCCAGCCCCAAGCGTCTTCATCTTTTGTGTGCACAGGGGAAAAGTTAGAGATTGCGTCTTTAAGGGCGTCTAACTGAGCGTTTAGATGCTCTGGGATTCTGGGAAAATTCCAATGCTACCAGTTTCCTTTTCTGTCCCAACCATAAATGTCCTCGATTTTCCTTATGCCTTTTGACTGTAGCCTGTCTCTTAACTCAGAAATCTCATTGTTTTTTGCTAGAGGGCGATGTCCCATGACACTATCTCTCCATAGCATTGTATTTTTGCCATTCCCGGGAATTCGATATAAGTAGGTTCTAAAAAATTCGATACCTCTGTTACACAGTTTCCAGGCCTGCGTTCCTTTTGGGAATTTCTCCATGTTGTAGGTTTTTATTGACTGGTTTTTGAGATATTTCAGTTTGAAGATCTGACTCACTGGGTGATTAGGCTCTGCGTGGAGCTGCCATAATAACTTGCAACCCAGTGCTAAGTTTGCATGCACGGGATCATAGATTTGTAGTCCTCCTTCCACCAGCAGTCATTTCATTGTGTCCCAGCTTATTAAATGAAATCTGTTGGTGTTTCCTCACCCGCCGTTCCACAAGAAATTGCGCATGAGTCTGGAGATTTGATCTGAGATTAGTTTTGGAGCCATCATGAGTGAAGCTTGATATGTGGGCAAAGCCGAGAGGACTGATTTGATGAGAATTAATTTACCTCCTGTGGTTAGCCAAAAGCCTCCCCACGCAGCGATCTTCTTTTTGAATTTCAAGATTACTTCCTCCCACAAGTGATTTCTGTTGGAGCCCAGCGTTATAGGGAGGCCCAAATATTTTATTTTTTCCCATTTTGCATGAGTGGCTGGAATGCAGAGCTTCCTGGACTTGAATGAAATTTTCCGGAATGTGTCTTCCTTTCACAAATCCCCCTTGGGCTGGAGAAATTAATTTTTGCAGAAGGGGTTTAATTCTATTCGCCAGCAGTTTGGCCACAATCTTATAGGACGAATTGCACAGTGAGATTGGCCTGTATCCGTCGAATGAACCTGGGCTTGCTTCCTTTGGAATTAGGGTGAGAAAGGTGGAGTTTATACCGCCTCCAACCTTTGCCTTCCTCATGAAACCTTGTACCATTCTAAGGAGATCAGGTTTTATTAGCTCCCAGCATTTTCTGTAAAAGTGGATTGAAAATCCATCAGGTCCAGGTGCTTTGTCTGGCTCCATGGACCAAACAATATTTGATATCTCTTCCTCTGTGACTGGGCTGAAGAGTGTGTTATTATCGTCTGTACTGAATATATGTGGAATGTTTGTAAGGAATTCTGCTATATCCTCCTCACTCCCGTCCTTTTCAGCGCTAAGGAGGTTTTGGAAGTGTTCCACAGTGGCTTCCTTAATTTGTTCAAATCCTCTGCATACCTGTCCACTAGATGTGATGATTTCTGCAATGTTATTTCGCGAAAGATGAGCCCTGTATTGTATATGAAAATATGTAGTGTTTCTATCCCCATCTTTGAGCCACAAGCTACGGGAATTTATACGCCAATATTCTTCCTCGCTTCTAAAGGAGTTATATGTTTTCCTTTGAGCAGATTTTTCTTTATCTAGATCCATGGGTGAAATGTCTTTCTCTTCCATTTCAACTTGGAGTTCTTCCAACTGGTTGACTGCTTCTTTTCTCTGGCTAGTGGGGGTATTTATGGCTTTCTTTATCCACTCTTTTAGTGCCTTCTTAGTATTTTTCATTTTTTTTTCCCACACAAAACTTGAGGATCCTGGAACATCTATTCTCCATGTTGTTTGGACTGTTTCAAGGAACCCTTCCCTTTCTGCCTAGAGAGGGCTAAAACGAAAAGGAAGAGGGCCGAGATCTTCTTCTTCCTTTAAGCACAATAGGATTGGTTTGTGATCCGAGGTTAGTTTAGGAAGAATCTTGGAGAAAACAATTCTTTTTTCCATCATAATAGAGCTGCTGGTGAGGAATCTATCCAGCCTTGCAGAAATATGGTGTTCCCATGTTCTATTATTAGTCCAGGTGTATTCTCCTTTCATTGGCTTGAAGTCTACTAAGTCCCACTGTTGGATGAGGTTTTCCACTGTGGCGAGGAAGGGATCTCTCGAAGAGATTCCACCTCTCTTTTCTTTGGAGTCTAATATTATGTTCAGCTCTCCTCCTATGACTATATTCGTAAGGCTGAGTAGCTCTAAATAATCCGAGAGTGTCTTCCAGCACTCTTTCTTCTCATCATAGTGCACAGGGACATACATATTAAATAGGGCTAATTTAAGGTTACTTGCTATATGGCGCAGTTATGTATATATCCAGTGTTGGGTCTCAAAGGATATTTCTAAAGAGAAGGAGCTTTTGGACCATAATGTACCTATTACTCCAGTTGAGCCTCTAGCACTGACTACCTTTCTAGAATCAAATTTCCATCTTGTATTTCTAGTGTTTAGAAGGATCTCCCCTTCTATTTTTGTCTCTTGGAGCATGAGTATGTCTGTGTATTCCATTTTCATTAAATATTTGATAGCCTCTGCCTTAGTGGGATTCCCCAAACCCCTGCAGTTCCAAGAGACCAACTGCATCATTTATAACTTGTTGGGGTAGGTCCACCTCCCTTGGGAGCCCTTGGTCTGGTATTCCTTCCGAGAGTCATTTCAATGGTGGCTTGACTTCCCAGGGTTTTTTGTCTTTCTGATTATTCTTCCCTAGTTTCCTTGTTTGATCTCCTTCCAACTCGCTTTGATGGCCTTTCAAGGGTCTCATCATCCGAAGAGCCCATATTTTCTGCATTCTTCTTCTTTTGTTTGATTATATCAGCATATGAAGGGGATGAAGTATTACATGGATTCAAATTTGAAGTGTTACCTGGATCTAGAGATTCGATGTTGTTCAGCTGGGGAAGATCTTCCCGTTTTTCCTCTGGAGGATCTGAGGGTGGAGTGAGAGATTCAAAGGGATTTTTGTCCTCCACTATGATGATGGTTTCCTTGCTTCCAACATTTTGAGTGCTTTCACTTTCTTGCCCTGAATTGTTCCCTGTCTCTTTGCCTTTGTTTTTGCTGCTCTGCCTGTTATTTGCTGGTTTTATTGCTTGTTTCCATTGCTCTCCTTTTTCTTTCTCTGTTGTATCCTCATTTTTTTTCTTGCAATATCTTGCGAAGTGCCCGTATTCATGGCAGTGTCGACATTTAAAAGGAAGCTGCTCATAGTCAAGCTCTTGGAAGTGAGTCTAGTCCGCCACTGAGAGTTTGATGGTTTCGGGTAAACCGACTTCAAGATCGACCTCTACGCAGATTTGGGCACAGGAGTATTGATCCTTCCTTGGCGCCTGATCTATATATCTGCCTAGAGCGTTACCTATAGATTGCAACGAGCTCTAACTTCAGCAGTGAAGGGGAAGATGTGGAAGGCGCACCCAAACAGGCACTGCCATGGGCACGTCTTGGGCTGGATCGAAGTCAGGGGACCATTTATTCAAGTAGAGTCCTTAAGGGCCCATGAAATATGGCCTGTTTCTGAAGATCAGGCTTCTATCTTCAGCGTTTTCAAACACAAACACAAAGAATCCTTTGCCAATGAAATGGCTTTTTATTCCTTCTTTGACCAAAGGTATCCAGTTTCGCTTTACCCATTCCTTAACAGCTTTCAGGGATGGCCATAACCCTGTGAACTGGCCAATAAGGCCTCTTTTGGCGAGATTCAGCGTTGTTCTACATGTTTCTTCCACCGGCAGAGTCACCGTGGGAATGCTTCCCAATTTTTTAACGAACTTAGCCTGAGGACCAACCGACCGTTTCCCAGTTGCTGCTAGAGATCTGAACGCTTCTAGTTCAGGAGGAGGTGGGGGAGAAGCATCAGAACCCCCTCTGAGATCCATAGCGAAGAAGGCCACACACGGAAAGGAGGGAACCAGCCTGACGCTGCTAGGTCAAGAGCAGCACTGCCATGCGAGAACGCAGTGCCAGAGAACCCTTGGGCGAAAAATCCGAGCAGAGAAGGACCCAGGCCAACACGCCGCGCAGTCGACCTAGTGCACCGTGTCAGTCCTGAGCGCCGCGAAAGAGCAGAAAAACACGCGGAAAGGCAAACCAATGCGCTGCGCGCACCAGATGCGTCGCGACGGTAGCCCAAAGCGCCGCGCGCAGCAACAACAGGACCTCGGCAGAAACCCTAAAGGATTTGCAGAGCTGAAAATAAAACCTAACTCTTAAAAATTTTACATTCAATTTTTCTTGCCAACTAATGCCTTCTCCAATGAATCAGGTTCCAAAATATAAGCGGTGATATTTTTCACTAGTGGAAAAGGTTCAAATTTTATAATGTATTTTATTATAGCCATGGGGTTACCTTAAGGTAGTAATTGAACTTGTGGTTGCACCTAAATATATTATACTTAAATTATTTTGTGACCCATATACAGTGGATTAAATCACACCCTATGAACTTCAATTTTAAAATTAAGGACTTATATCAACTAGTTGTCACCTTGGGCATTTATCTATTTCTATGCCAACAAGTGCCCAATTTGGAAACCCCTAGATAAGGCGCAATATATGATGTTGATGGGTTTACTAGAGTTGCATGCCACAAATAAGGGAGAACTGAATAGGAGAGAAGAAGGCATAATTTATAGGAGAAAAAGAGGATGAACATGCCATAATGAAGGTTTTGTTTGGGGAAGAAAACCATACCTTGGAGGTGTATAAATTCTATAGACAAATGGTTTTAAATGTAACTTAGAAATTTCAACTCTTTCCTAGAGGTTTCCTAGATCGTAACCCTAGAAATTTTTAGCCTTAGGATGTTATTAAATATAAAGAACAACAGCAACAATCATATTTCAACTCTTAATAACCCCAATCCACTAGAAAATATAAGAGTAAATATACCAATGTGTTCCAATAAATTTTATTCCTCTAGAGAGATATTATAATGGACATAAAAAATAAGAAAATACTTCAAAATTGTAAATAAAATAGTAAAACCACCCTTACATTTTTAATATAAATTCTAAATCTCTCAACATATTTAGTGCTAGAAACTAAAAACCATGAATAACATATATGGTTGAAATTCAAATATAAAATTTACACAAGTATGGAATACGCTCTTGAACTTCATATGTATACATAAAGTGAAGTCCATGTACATGTCATAGCCTTATTTCAAAGTTAGTACAATCCTCTAGTTCTCCAAAACCCTAGCTAGGGGAGAAAACCCTAGCTAGGGGAGAAAAATAAAAAAAACCTTGCTCGCACCAAGGAGATCCAACTATCATGCATGGCATAAGCATTTCCTCCAATGAAATACATATCCTCTTCTTCTTCACTTTCAAAAATACAACCTAGGGTTTCATTTTAAAACCCTAATATCCAAATCTCCAGGGGATGAATCCCTAACCCTTGTCTTCAAGATACTCCAACAAGCTCAAAAAACCCACGCATATCTAAGGGAGGGAGAGATCAAGTACATATGATATAAGAGAGAGATGATAAGTAATGTGCTACTCCTAACATCTATAATGGATGAGTGATGAGATTTACAGATAAATAAATTGAGTTAATAGTGAAGGAATTTCTCCTTCATCTATCTATATGATAGGCAAGGGAGGCCAACAACACATATCTAGGTCTATACCCTTACAAAAAACACACAATAACACATGTAGGGTCACACGTGGAGCGCTACACTACAATGGTACACATGGCAAGCTCTAAGATGATGTCATAAATAATAAAGGCTCCAAATGTAAAAGCACTTCACAAGGTTTGTGTAACACTCCTCCTACAAGCCTCCAAAGACTCCAACTATCTTCCTAATCCATGTAGTCCAATGGTTCCATTCCCCCAACATGAAAATTGCTGCAACCAAGCCATTCCTAAGTCAACTCCAACCATCCATGCAAGCATCACTCTCCCTATATTGTATATGAACCAATTCCCTCCTCCTAGATGCAAAATAATCCTCCTCCTAAGCAAGGCATTCTCCAAGCAGGTGACCATATCCACGTGTCCATTATGTAGAATGCCACCAAATCTATTTGGAGATCTATAACCCCCTAGGTAATAATATCATGCAAACACCCAACTAAGGTCAAGAAACCACTAAGAAAGCCATCTCCAATGCGTAATTCATCATAAGGCATCTCCCTTGTGCAATCCATCACATACCATCTAGGGGTTGATCAAACACAGTGTGCTCCAAATCTCATGAATAACCCCCAAACATGGTCTAAATACTTCTATAGTAACCTACTGATGGGAAAAAATTACCTCATCAACATTATGGAGACCACCTGGTCAGAGTCCCAAATAGAACTCTTTTTCGTTTGGTATGGTGGTTCCGACTAGTTATGTATTGGATCTAATTACCCGTGAATGGTTGCTCCAATGGATGGAGACTTAGGAATCATGAACAAAATAACGAAAAGATGAGATATACTTGATGATGGCTGATAAAATAATAAATAGAAACATGAACTAAAATATAATATAAATTAATTCCTACTTAATCACCCGAGTATCTATATTGTAGTGAATAAAATGATAACGAATAACATGAAAATGTAGATCTCCAAATTATATCAATGATTATAACAATTTAAAGATAATTGATTCAATTAAAAATTTATTTGAATTAATGATAAGAATGTTCACATACAATTTTCGTAAAAATTATACCCGTAATCAACAAAAAAATATATTAAAAGTGACAACATTTCATTCAACTAATCATGAGAACAAGTAATAAAATATGAGATCAAATTCCAAATACAAATTAAAAGAAAACAAATGATAAAAATACCACTTTTTCTTTACTTCTCATAAAGCTTGGAGTCATGGATAGTTCAGTTTATATTAAAGAAAAAGTTGTGTACAAATGTGTAATATACCCTTTCTTGCAAAAGTTCATAACCCCTTAGTCTGAACTAAAGAGGCCCTTAAAAAGTTTTTTAAAAAATAGAGAGAATTACTAGCATCCCATTTTTTTCTCAAATAAAGCAAAATAGTCCAAGAAAAAATAGTTATTAGTTACAATTAAAAGTAAAATGATTAATTTGATTGGACCATTGCAGATGTGGAGCTAGTAGGTGATTTCCATTGATAATGAACTTCTAGAAGTGATGCCAACTCGGAAGGAGAATGGGGTTTAATGTTCATTTGAAAATTGAATACATGAGCTTGTAAAGGTGGCAGCAGTTGAGTTGCTTGTTCCATAATAGCCTTGGTTACTTGTAAGTAACCATGTATTTTGATTAAAAACTCCTAGTTTAGCTTGAAATATACTTTTGACACTTGCTCGATCCTTTTACTACATTATGCTTTGTTGGTTAGACACCTTTGTTGTAGTGCAGCGTACTCTAGAAAAGTATCCTATTCATCTCTTGATAATAAATTTTCTTCCATTAGAGACTGGGTGATTGACAAAAAAATTGAACTAGAAAGCTCATGAGCATCATTAACTAGTATCCCTACCAAACATATTTAGTCTTTCCATATGCAAAGAATTGTTGATTTTTGCATTTTAGTGACAATTGGAAAATTAGGATAAAATCTCTTTGAGTCTTGTTTCCATTCTAACAGTTCTGTTAGCCACCTATAAAAATTTGTTATACCAAATGGTGGCTAAATCATGTTTTAAGCCTTCAAGAAACAATTTTATTGCCAAATTTTTAGTTCTTGAAGTCTTGTGAAGATGACTTATCCTTGAGCTAATCTTCACTGCTGTTTCCCTCTCAACCCTGAGCTAATCTACGATCGCAACTCTTCCAAGTTTCATACTCTAAACCAAAAGTTTAGTATTGTTTGTCCCAGCCTTCCAAATATTTGTCTTTGTAACACTGCCTAAAACAATAAACCGAAGGGAAACCCACATCGACATAGAGTACCATTCATCTAAATATGCTCGCTGAGCTTAGAAGCCACCATATTAATGCAGAGTTCAGGTTCATAGTTATTGGGAACACCTAGTTGAGAATTTCTTAGTCAGGAGATGCAACCCATTTGTTTCAAAAAGGACATAAAATAATTGAAAGTAGAGACAAAGTAATTGTAAAGGAAATAATCTAAACATGGCATTTGTTCCTAATTTCCAACAGGCATGGTAAAAAACAATAAAATACTAAGCAATAATTTCATGTCTAATGAATTTATACAAAGATTAAAAAAAAAACCTCATTCACGCGTTACAGAAAAAGTGTGATCATGGTGATCCGCTGGAAGAGGAGCCTTTTGCACACTGTTTTGAGGGTTGCACGTGGAGAAGGAAGGTGGATTGGGTATGTTTTAAGGGAGCTGCAGTGAACTGTGGTAGGCCACAGGCCTAGCCACTCCAAACAGGCTAGCGTGGAGTCGTTAAAGGCTCCCACATGCCCACAACAACAGCCCATACAAAGGGCACCTCGTCTTGCCTAGGCCGCAGCTAGGAGTAGGTTTTCCAGTGGTTGGTTAGTGGTTAGTGCAGCCTACAAAGTGCCCTAACCAGGACAGCAGTAATACAGTATTGTAACAACAGTGTTTGTGGAGGTTTTTTGGGTGAAGAAGTGACCGGATTGGATTAGTTTGGTTGTTGACTGTGGAAGCCAAGCAGTGAAGTGGACAAGGGTGTCGAGAGCACTTCAAGTGGTGGCAGATTCCGCAGTGGATGGTTGGGTGTCATAGAGTTGTTTGAGGGTAGCGAGATTGACTACCCAAAGTAGCCCTAGACAAGCTATCTTGAATGACAAAGAGTAGTTGAAGGTTGGATGAAGGACGGTGCCAAAGTGCAACACTCTGATGTACAAGAGTTGTTGCTAGCCTAGCAAATTGGAGCTTGGGTGTTTGCTAGCCTAGAGGAGTATATTGTATTAGCCCAAGTACACTCTACAGAAGGGTGTGAAACATTGTTAGGGGGGCAACTGAGTTTCTAGTCTTTCCAGATAAAGCTCTTGCAAGTAAATCTCTGCACAGCGTAAATGAAAATCATTGCTTGTCAAAGATAAAACTATAGCCATATAACTGAGAAATCTATTTGAACAAAAATTCATGCAAACAACAAAAATTTTGGAGAGTAAAGAGTATCACCTAACACCTTCCACATCCCCTTCTAAGACCATATGATGAAGAACATTTGAGTATCCTGTACAAATTCCAAGACAGATGAAGAAGATGGCTCTATCCATGTAGTCTCAGAATATTTTGATGGATCACTACCATGAGCAACCATGAAATCTATGAGTTTTTACCCACAAAAAAATTATAGATTTCAGTCTTACTCTCAGGCTTAGCTCAATGGCAAATAATGGTAATCCTGTTGCAATTAAATTTTTTGACAAAAATAAGTATGCCTCTTCCAAAAAGTGGTTACACAGTACTCAAGCCGGGCATGACAAAAATAGTACAATATCCCAGTAAAATTTGGTCCATCATTAATCAGTAATCATATTTATGGAAGAAATATTTCTTCACCTGACTGATCTACTTATTTTGTTTAACATTGATGGAAAGTCATGCAGCTCATGTTCCACATTCTATGGTGAAATTCACAACTGTTTTTAATTGTGCCACCTTAGCAGTATAGTAACTAGCAAGCAACACAGGAAATAAAAAATCTGTGAGAAAACTGCATATGTACATACTAAATACGCTTCACATCAGTTGAATCAAGAAAATATACCATAAGTTAAAATTAAACTAATCAAAGAAAGCCTTACATTTCAAATAGCAACATAAATCTTCCCAGTATATTCTTACTTGTCTAGACTTGCAGGAGGGCTAAGAGGAATCTCCTGCAAATGGCGTAAAAATATGGGCAACATTGCATGAAAAGTGGGTGTCTTCGAAAGCTTAAACTGTTAACATTCACCAATCATCTTCCACAGCTCTAGCATATTCAGGTGGCTGCCTTTGAGCCTTGACAACAACCCTATAGATCTCCTCTGAACTTAGGTTATTCCACCTGCATGACAAATATCATTAAATATCTAGCAAGTATAGAGGGTACCATGTTTTCACATTAAAGAATAAAAAGGGAATTGAATATTGGACTTCTCAACTACAAACACAAGGGTAGACACAATATAACTTACGGAATTGCTCCAGTGCACATCTCAACCAAGGTTCAACCAAAACTCCAGGCATCAGATTTTGAAGAAATTCCATTTCCTTCATCCCAAAAAATGTTCAAAGAAGACTTCTTGAGTGGTTCCCAAGCTTCTGGGGCTGTATAATGAGGATTCAACATAGTACACTCCGCACATGAATGTGTCCTTGTCACATCATCCTCCAGGGTTGAGCGAGGTCTTCTGCATTGAGGTTTCTTCAAAAATTCTGGAAGACCAAAATCAGAAACTACTGCTCGCCCTCTTGCATCCAAAAGAAGGTTGGATGGTTTGAGATTCATACACGAGGCACCTGCTGCATGAAGCTCTGCAACACCACGAGAAATATCTGCACCATATCTTCATACGCATTTCCAATAAGATTCATCAATGCATATTAGTATCACCCTTCTAAATATTGATTAAATCTCAGATACCATTAAAAACTCAGACTTTTAATCACAAATTCAATTGCAGACATTCTAAAAACAATGAACCAGAAATTAGAATCAAATTTGTAGATGCATAATCTATAATGTAGTGATATTAGAAACTATTTACTCCACTGTTTGCTGCATCTTTCACTGTTCGCTCACCATTTGTTTTCTGCCTCCTTAAGTCTGGTAGAAAATCTTGTAAAATCATGAGTTTGGGGGAGGGGGTGGTTTTGAAAAGGAAATAAACATCATAAGAATAAGGTTTAAATTTGTCTCTATCTCCTTTTGTGATGCTTCCATTAGTGAAACCTCTTCTTTTGAGAATCACCAAAAGATATAATGGGTGGCACTGAGTGGTTTCCAAAGCTTTGGGGACACCCCTGGAAACCATGTTAGATAAGAAACTAATCTCATGGAAAGTGTTCTTATGAGGATTTTCATTCCATAGGTTATCATATCCAAAAACCATATAACTTGAATGCATTATATTTTATGCTCTTCTAAACATCAATGCAGTGCCTAATTCTGTGCATGGTTAGCAGAATGGAGCAATGTTCCATATGCCAAAGGACCCTCCATCATGAAAGAGACAAAGGGAGGCTGTGGATATTATTGCTTTGCAACATCAGAGACCCTTGTTAATAATTTTGTACGACCTTCATCAGCAAGCCCCAGCTGCAGGACCAGGGAATGTACCACACTCAGTGGGTACTGTATCAACTAGTCTTCGTCTGGCATTTGAGGATGAACAAGTCAATTATTCAATACCATCTGCAACGAGAGGTGATGCAGCTTCTACCCTTCATTTTCTAACAGAGCATATAGCATCACAGTTGCAAAAACAGAAAGAAGAGCTTGATCAATTTGTGAGGGCACAGGCAAATGAGGTAATATGTTGAAGGGAAGAGGCAGAGGCATCTATCTATGCTTTCTATGATTGAGGAAAGCGTCTTGAGGCAAATAAGGGAAAAATATTCAGAGATGGAGAAGTTCAATCTTAGAAACAGAGAACTAGAGGAGCAGGTCAAACAGCTGAAACTTGAAGCTTGCATATGGCAGAGCAAAGCTAAGCATCAGGAAGCCATGGTGAATTCCTTGAGAAAAACTATTTTGGTTCAGATATGGATTGTATTTAGTGCTCTATTTTGATTATATGCATCCTTACTAGCTATATACATGAGAGAAATTTTCATATTTGTGTATAATGGTTTGGATTCATATGGATGTACATGAGTTTTTTTTTTTAATCAAAATTTGAATATTTTATGTATTTTTGGGTCATGCAGGTTTTTCTGGTTGACACCAGTTTCTAGTTTTAGAGGTCCACCTGTCTGGTTCTAATGACAATGAAGCAAACAGGATTCCCTTTCCTTGCTCATGTCAGCGGGGAGCTCTTGTCTGATTTCTGTTGTGAGTTTATCCATTTAAGATTCATTCAAAAATTGTCTTCGCATTAATCATTGGTCTCGACATTGTGCCATACCCTTGCAATGCGATGTATATATGTGATATTTATGTTCTGCAGTGTATGTATATATGAGATTGAGGCATAAGCTCACATTTGGAGTAATACGACATCTTCCTTGGACGTGTGGTGGCATAATTCACACTTGTATGGAGCTCGAATCCTCTTGAAGTGCATAACTCAGATCCATAGAGAATAAAAAGAGCTCGGACCTATTGGACAAGAAACTCGGAGTACAAAAATCTCGTGGAGGCTCATAGAAACGTGGATTTGCCACTTGTTTGCTGACTTGTGGTTACACTTCCCTTGGATCAACAGGCTTGGGTGTGTCCTTTTGGAAGCACGAACCTACAGTTCTATTTGGTTAGTCCTTCAAATAGTGATACAACTTGACAAGCCTTGAACTATTCAAATAGTCTGCAAGATAAAAGGATCACTGGGAGGTTGGAGAAAAATGGGGGGAGAGAACACTTCATCAGAACATGAATCGTCATTCTAGGGGTCAGGAAGGAATTTTGGAAGGAGAGGTTTTCGTATTTGAACAAGTATAAGCAGATCCTTGGTAGGGACAAACCTCTGCCCAAGTGGACCGATGCGGATGTGGAGGAGTTCATTCAATCGGATCCCGTCTATGGCCCTCAGCTAAAGCTCACGCGAGTATGTTAGTTGTTGAGTGAATATGTCCAAGTATAATTGATATATAAAAATACAATATAATTAAATTGTTTATCTGCTTACAATATCTAGGCAACAACAAGACTCATTAATGCCTAACTTTAACATAAGCATTCATGAGCAAGAAAAGGTGATTGAGTAAAAGTTCAACTACAATGCATGATGGATTTTTGTTAAAATTGGCAACCAAGGTCGGCCTCCCTTATAAGTTGGCTCAAGAAGCTCAAAAGTCACGTCTTTTCGACTCCACCGATTAGTATATAAAGGGGTGATTTCTTCCTCATTTGACACATTGAAGGGCTCGCCTTCTCCTCTGAAATACGACGACATATAAGGCTGGACACAAGTGGTAGGGTCGAGGTTATTATCAGACCCATCTCTATTTAGGGCTCAATTTTCTTATTGAGAAAGGGCCGCAGGTCTGTGACATAATGCATGGAGGATGCAAGGTCTGTCTGGGCAGCGTATCTCCGTTTTGGGTGCAGATTTTGTGTTGGATAAGAGCCACAGTTGGAGGATAGGAAGTCTGTGCAAGGCAACGTATCTTTAGTTGATTTTTCTATGCGTGTTTGTGAGGTTTATGTCTGCTACAGACTGCAGGAAGAAAGCCACTATAGCAGCCTGTTGTTAAGTTGTTTCGAGGGTTTGAAAGCATGGTCAATATATAAAGGCAAGGGATTGTTGAAGGGAAGGGATTGTTGAGGAGGAGCCTCAAAGCTCTATATCAGAGATTAGATTATTCTGATTATGAATAATAAGAACTGATCAAGGGTTTTTTTCGTCTTGGGGTTTTTCCTTGGCTTGAGCCATATTCATGTGTCCTCTTGTGTTGGCTTATCCTCTGCATTATTTTCTTATGTTCTTTTATCAGTTACAGTCATCGTGATTTCAATTGATGTGGTTGCTATGGATTGATAATTGGGCTATATATAAAAATTGATGTGATTGTCCTATGCTAAGAACATGTTAAGCTAAATTTAACATGGTATTAGAGCTAGGCTGAGGACAATCCCGAGAAAGAGGGAAAGCAATCGCTAGAAATGTTGTCAAATATTCATGGCCTCTTTCACCCTCAAAGGATCAGATAGTATGAAATTATGATATAATCTGGTGCATCACAGTGACCAGCCCACAGTTTTGTGGATAAAGAGCGAAATTCCTTTTTGAAGATCATACAAGACCTGGTTCAAATATCATGACTAGAAGAGTGTAGTTCTAGGCACATAATATGAGGTCTGAGATTTCCAATCCACTAATCCACCTTAGAATTCGGTGAACTTGAATGGCTAATCAAACTCTTGACAAATTCAACAAAGGGACCCATCATTTAAGGAGTTTTTTCAAGCAATTTGAATTATGTACCACCTATGGGATCCAAGCATCGTATACATCTATGGGTGACCAATCTTATGTTTCCTTTCTGATAAATAATTCAAATTGATTGAAAGCCCTCCTAAGGGCTTGTTGGGTGCCTCATAGTGAAGTTACAAAAGGAGTTGAGTCCCTCTCAAACTCATGGCATTTGTATCTTTCAAAGGCATGCCTTAATGCTTATGCATCTAAGAAAATAAGCCGAGGTTCCTACTTCATTTAAGGAGTTTTTCAAGAAATTTGAATTATGTACCACCTATGGGATCCAAGCATCGTATACATCTGTAGCTGACCAATATTATGTTTCCCTTCTGATAAAGAATTCAAATTGATTGAAAGCCCTCCTAAGGCCTTGTTAGGTGCCTCATAGTGAAGTTACAAAAGGAGTTGAGTCCCTTATGCATCCAAGAAAATAAGTCGAGGTTCCTACTTCTAAGAATATATATATGGTTTAAAAGAGTCGACCTGTGGAGATACCTAAAATGATTATCACTCTTAGAGTCATAATCCCAGTATGATGTGACTTAATTTTTGGACACTTTTATTTATTCATTATCTCAGCAGTAAAGTTTATTTTTGGCTGGTTGATCCAAGTATTGGAGCTTATTCCTCATGGCCAATTTTAGAATCTAAGGTTGGTCGATAATGTCCTGATTAAATACAAATGCTCTAAGTCATATATGTGGACATATTGTTTCTCATTTCTGCAATATTACCTTGATTCAATTTTACCAGCTCTCCTCTATTACATTGTTCATAAGAGGCTTTTACAAGGACCAGTCCATGAGTTTAAAGATTGACTGAATGCGAATGATGGCTTAATAGCATCTAAGTCAATTTTGTACATTCTATCATCCACATAAGGGTGTTTAAAGATTCAACTTCCAACTTAGGCATAGGTATCAAAATGAAGTCATAATACCTAAAGCAACTCGCTTTTCTAGTTACTTCAGATGATGTATAATGTTTGAATGAGGTAAGGATGGCTTCAGACTTACAATCCGACATACAATCAGTATTTATATGACAGTCCAAAAATCATGGTGCTTTGGCAAGTCCCTGATATATGTTAAATCTAAGTTGATCCTAGCCATCTATCTCTCTGCTCTTTTCAAAAACAATCAAAGAAAGAGGCAGTCTAGAAGACCTAGGATTAATTATTATTACAAGCGAAAGCATCTGATTCCATAATCAATCCTTCTGACATAACATTTATGACCTTTATATAGGTCTGTATATCATCTTCACAGGGCCCTGTTGGATAACTATGCATATTATCTTGGCAAAGTTCAGATTAAACAGTTTGTTGATTTCAGTTTCGCTATGGACTGCATAAATTCATCTCTCGCTCTGTTTGGATAGGGATCATGATTTCTGATTTCAGTACATTTATGAACCTCAGTCTCTGTTCTATATATGGCCATGAACATTGCTCTTATGACTTGGCATAATTATGATATCCCGCTGCGCTTGATATCACAGTGGTTGTAGTATCTCAGTGGCAGCTTATTGGCATCACAGTGGTATGGTTGATCTTTGGCTTATTTATCTTGGGAATTTATCGGTTATGATATATACACTAGAAATAACAAAGAAGCCATGGATTTTAGTGCACTTAGACACCAAGAAAATCGAGGCCGCGGAGAGGGTATAAATAAAGCTTATATCTCAATCTTAAAAAAAAACACAACAGCAACAGAAGTCTCAATCTTAAAAAAATCACAACAACAAAAGTCTCAATCTAAAAAAAATGAAAATAAAAAACAAAACAACAACAACAATCTCTCAGTTTCATGTGCATATAGCAAAATCTGGAAAAAAAATGCAATCTGAATAACTTGTAAACAAATTTCATTCACGCAGTAAAAAATGAAAATAAACAAATATCGAATTCAAAACGGCGCCCTAATACCTGAAGCAATGTTAGAGACACATCCTCACTTTTCTAGTTACTTCAGATGATGTATAATGCTTGAATGAGGTAAGTATGGCTTCATACTTACAGTCCGACATACAATCAGTATTGATATGACAGTCCAGAAATCATGGTGCTTTGGCAAGTCCTTGATATATGTTAAATCTAAGTTGATCTCAGCCATCTATCTCTCTGCTCTTTTCAAAATCAATCAAAGAAAGAGGTAGTCTAGAAGACCTAGGATTAATGATTATTACAAGAGAAAGCATCTGATTCCATAATCAATCCTTCTGACATAACATTTCTGACCTTTATATAGGTCTGTATATTATCTTCACAGGGCCCTGTTGGATAACTATGCATATTATCTTGGCATAGTTCAGATGGTACAGTTTGTTGATTTCATTTTGGCTATGGACTGCATAAATCCATCTCTCGCTCTATTTGGATAGGGATCCTGACCTCTGATTTCAGTACATTTATGAACCTCAGTCTCTGTTCTATATATGGCCATGAACATTGCTGTTATGACTTGTCATAATTATGAAGTCTCAATCTTAAATCCCTGATATATGTTAAATCTAAGTTGATCTCAGCCATCTATCTCTCTGCTCTTTTCAAAATCAATCAAAGAAAGAGGCAGTCTAGAAGAACTAGGATTAATGATAATTACAAGTGAAAGCATCTGATTCCATAATCAATCCTTCTGACATAACATTTCTGACCTTTATATAGGTCTCTATATTATCTTCACATGGCCCTGTTGGATAACTATGCATATTATGAACCTAAATAACTGGTAAACAAATTTCATTCTCGCAGTATCAAATGAAAATATCTGTATATTATCTTCACATGGCCCTGTTGGATAACTATGCATATTATGAACCTGAATAACTGGTAAAAAAATTTCATTCACGCAGTAACAAATGAAAATAAAGAAATATTGAATTCAAAACGGTGCCCTATATTGAATCCTAACAAATGTGGATGAGGCTCTAAAGTTTTCTTACCTGGATAAATTGCCAGCGTTGCGGGGACTTCCATGATAAAAATTACTAGACAGGGCCTCTGGTTTAGCTACTGGAAACTGCGGGTTATTACTAAACATACTAATGTGCTGGTCTCCGTTTACCCTCTCCAACTTTAAAATCCTAGTAAAACCTTGGTATTGAAAGAAAATATACCTTGTAGAAACCCTAACGCCGAGGTTTTAACTGTAAAATTGTTGTCAACTCCTGAAAAATGAAGATCGATGGATAGCACAAAAAGAGGCGACTTCAAAGCTGTGACCAGATCCAAACAAATTGAACTAATTTCCAGTTCGAAAGTCCCCAACTGAGAAAATCCGAGTGCCCATTGAAAAGCCGAGTAACCATTTGATAGTTGAAGAATCCTGCAAGATGAAGATCGGTGGATAGCAGAGAAAGAGGCGGCTTCAAAGCTGATCGATAGCAGAGAAATAGGTGAATTCAAAGCTGTGACCAGATCCGAACAGCTTGAACTAATTTCCATATGAATGAAACTGAGAATTCCCCAACTGAGAAAAGCCGAGTAACTATTTGATAGTTGAAGAAGTTGAATATTGGCTTGTGAATTTTGGCGGTAATGCAAGGTAACATGGAAGGAGGTGACACTTTGAAAAATTTCAAAAGGGGAAAGCCACATAAGGTATTATATGAAGATCTCAATTTAAATATCTTTTTCATAAAAATAGTTAGATAGTTAGATATATATTGGAAAATATAATGATCATATAAATCTTGATAAAATAAAATAAAATATTTTGGACCATATAAATTTTGATAAAAGAAAATAGAACATTCTCTTGAATCTCATAATAAATGGAGCATTTACATATGATGTGATCCTTTAACTCAATGTTTTGTATATTGCAAAGCTAGAAGATGTTATTGAGAAGAGAAATATCATGATGTTATTAGTTTCAACTACACACTAATGTAAACCCAATTTGAAACCACCAAGGGGGATTTGAAGGGCTACATCTAGTGCTCTTGTGGGCTAAAAAATAAGGCCCCCTCTTATTTGCATGAAGTGTTCCTAGTACAAATCCATCTTAGAGTTAAGGCCATGAAAAGATGAAGTCCAAGTACTAAATTTATTGTTTATAAATAACCTCTTTAACAACTTGACACAAACATATAATGAGGTAATTTACACTCGAGGTGTGTCACTTGAATTGTGTTACAATTGTAATCGCTCCCCCACACAAAAGTGTCATGCTCCCTTGTGATGATGCATCAACCCTAATGGAGAACAATATCGTGATGTAAAAGAAATTTAAACATGATCTAACTTTAATAGTGCCCTACATTCACCCCTTGGCTCACCACTCATGGCAAATGTGAGGCTATTTCTGGCATTGATGTGGATAATATCATTTTAATTTCTCCTATGTATAGTATTCTACATTGACACAATTGCATTTTTTTAGCAAAAAAAATATTTGTATCAAGGGTTAGCTCCTTTTTCATTAGGTTTGAATAGGTTGCGTCATTATGAGTGATCTATTCTTTACCAACTCCTTATATGGGAGAGCACTACAAGCTCCATGTCAACATGAAGTGTAGATATTGTGAGCAATTCTTATTGAGGTTTTGCAAATTATCCGGTTGTTCTACATTTTGTATACATGTTAATAAGGGCATTACCCACAAACACACACCCTCGAGACCAATACCTAGTTCTCTAAAAATAAAATGGTACCAATATTCTTAGTTAGAGGTGAAGGATTCTCCTAAGAGGTTATTTTGTTGGTTTGAGGTGTTGTTTTTTTCCTTGGATACTAAGTGATTAAGGGCTTCAAGAGCTAAGAGTTAAGGGACAAGGGCTTGGGGAGGAAGGGATTTGGGGGTTAAGGGATTAATAACTAAGGGATTTAGGTGTTAGGGGTTAAGGGGTTAGGTTTTAAGGTGTTTAACAGTTATGGTTTAAGGGTCACGAGTTAAGAGAATAAGGGGTTAGTGCTTAGGGGGTTCATGGATTCTAGGTTAGGAGTTAATGGCCTAAGGTTTAATGCGTCAAGGGGTTGATGGCTTATGAGTTATGAGTGTAGGGGTTAAGGTATTATGGCTTCGGGTTAAGGGATAGAGAATTTAGTGGTTATGGGTTAATAGCTTATTGGTTGTGATAATGGGGGCCCTAATCCCCTTGTCACCACTATCGAGGGTTCCCCTTTCAATTTCTCTTGTTACCTTCACTCTAGGCCCCCTAGCCCCTATGATATTAGGTCTTAATCCCCCTTCTCATTCTCTAATGCATGGATTATAGATCTTAGTAAACCATTCTTGGACATCCCACTTCTACCCATCCATGCTACATGTGTGTCCCCTAGTCCTGTTCAATACACCACAAAATACTCCTCCCACCTTTTCGGTCATATCATTCAACTTATCCTAACATTATGGGTGAAATTGGTGTTTATGTTGTAAAGTTAGTAGAGAAAAAATATTACTTGTTTTTTCTATGGAGAAGATTTATAAATTGATTTTCATGATTGGAAAGTGCATGCATCAATCTACATTGGCTTGTTTTTCGAGCTTAGACATGAATAATTATTTGGTCATACTCCATCCTATAGATGGAGTCTGATATCACAAAGGTATTGATGGGCAGTGTGCTAAGAAGGGAGTGACAAGGTATGTTAGGCAATTCTAATGCATGATAGAGTGCTAGGAAAGCATGCCAAGTTGTGCCAAGTTCCAGGGTGTGCCAATGTGTGCCAAGGTGTTTTAGGGAGTGCTAGAGAAACACAAGGTAGCACTATGTCACAATGCATGGAAATGAATGAATAATAGTGTGTGACAAGGAGTTTCAATGAGTTCCCTGTGTGATAAGGAGGAGTGACAAGGCATGCTTGGAAGTGATAAGGAATGATAGAGTGCCAGGGTGGGATGCATCCCAGATGTGCCAACACGTGCAAGGAAGTGTTAACTAGGAGTGCCCGGGAAACACAAGGGAACACTACGTCAAAATGCATGGAAATGAACAAATAAGAGTTTGTGATTGGAAGTGTCAGTGACTTCCAACTGTGCTAAGGAGGGATTGACAACGTATGCTAGGCAGTGTTAAGGCATGCTAGAGGCCAAGGCAACATGTCAAGATGTCCTAGGTGTTAGGGTTGTTGAGATTGCAACAAGATGATGAGCTTAGTGGAAAGAAGTCGCCTTCACTAAGTGGGCCCGTAGGCTATTTTTGGCGCAAGTCTATTTTTAGACTATGTCTATTTTTAGACATGTCGATCATATTATATGAGTTGTAGGATGCTATTTGTGGATGGTTGGTAAAGTTGGAAAAATAGATGGACTTCTATTTTTAGACATATTGGGCGGAATCTATTTTTAGATTGCCAGTCTAAAAATAGATATGTCGAATATTATTAGCTCTTAATAATATTTGGACTATAAACATTATCTTATTCTCTCGGAGCACTTCAGTTAAGTGCACAGATGTGGCACAGGAGCTGACAGAAGGAATTACACTATTCCTGAGGGTTAAGTGGAGCTATTGCATGGATACTTCAATTAGAACTCATGTGACAGAGTTTGGTGGAGCTATTGAGGTAGTTGGTGGAGTTGTGTTCAGTTTAACTGAGTTAAACATAGTTGAGCTAGTTGTATCTAGTCTAACTGATTGATACACTAGTGAGAGTGGTGTGAATTAATTATTAATTAATTCACTAATTATTAACTCATTAATGAACTAAAGAATACATTAGTTAACTACAGTGCATGGACAGTTTCAGTGGAGACCAGTGAAGAGGTAGGTGAAAGAGCAGTGTGACTATCAGTTGTGACTATAGTGTTGCATGATTTGCAACACACAGTGGTTGGATATGCCAATGAGGATTGCGTGAGCAAGGCTAGACCAATTCGAGTTCAATCAGAGCCATTCTTCAGCAGTGATTGCTCAGTAGAGGCAGGCTATCAAGTGGCAGATATAGGAGCATGTGATTTGCTAGATCGGACCTGTTTAGTGTGTAGCAATTGGAGATTATACTGAGAGCTTGTGAGGAGCTTTGTATAATGATTGTTACATGATCTCTATGACACATAATATACAGATAGTTGGGGGTTTTCAGCTTTAAGCTTTCCCATAAATACTGTGTTCATATGTGTGAATGTTTATGGTTTTAATGTGTGCATGCGATTGTTTTTATTTCCGCAATTAATGATCAATGGTAGAAGAGATTCTGTATTGTGCATGAATTAAAATAGTGTGTGATCAGGAGAATCTAGGATATAACATATCAGTTATATAAATTTCTACATGGCATCAGAGGGATATTGATCATTGGAGCAATTGCAAAACATTGAAGCGGTTGAGTTTTGAGCTGGTGGAATTCGAATTTGCAGCAGTGTTTTCTTGGTGTCGAAGTTGAGATGTCTTTCAACGGATTGCGATTGGAGTATGTCCTTGAGGGAAGCTTGAATTATATTGCATGGAAGGACAAGATGGAGGCGGTGCTAGATGAAAATGGGTTGAAGGAGTTCATAGATGCAGAAATTCCAAAACCTGCTTCTAGCGATGCTGGCGCACTTGACGCATGGCAAAAGAAGACAGCAAAGTGTTGAAGAATTCTGTTGGAAGGTGTGAAGGATCACATAGTGTCCAGCCTTCATGGTAAAGCTTCTCCATTCTTGATGTGTAAAGGGAGTTACAAGGTTATATGCTAGGCAATGCCAAGGTATGTTAAACTACCAAGGTGTGTCAGGAAGTGCTACGGTGTGTTAGGGAGTGTAAAATCATGTCAAGGAATGTAGGGGATGCTAACACATGCCACACAATTCCAAGGAATTTAGGACATATCAGGTGTTGTGGCATGTCAAGATGTAAACTATGTTTCTTATTTGTTTTACGACCACAGTTGTATGTGATGAGCCTTGTCTTGGTAACTTGTTAAGTGGGATCAATTGAGATTGGACATGAGTAGTCTAATATGAGTTACATGTAGTTCTTAGGTGAACAAGGCATATGTTGAATTTCCATGACACATGAGAATTTGGGTTTGGTCTTAGAATCTTTGATGCAAACACACTCAAGTGACACAACACATCAACTTTTCACAATGAAATCTACACACATCAAGGAATTAAATAGTGCACATGAAAATTTCTAACTTTTTCAAAACTTTCTTCGTTAAATTACAAACTGTAATAGAATAAGCTAGAGCTCTCGCACCAGGGATGTTGGCCCTTTACAGTCACACTAATACAAGGAATACAACTAGGGCCTGGTGTTATTCCTTTGACAACCAATATACCTTGAACAGGACAACACTTGGACCCAATTTTTTATGGTGGACACACATAGCCCTTTCAATCCACATGTCTTAAACACATTTGGCAGGACCTCTTTCCTCCCATTATGAAACTCCTCATTCTGCATCTATCAATGAACTAAATTCCTTTATGTTACTGAACTCGGCTCAAAAAACAATTCCCTCTATCTACCTCTTTTTTCCTTTAAGGTTTCCAACACTTAAAGTTTTCGATTAGCTGTTCACAACTCTGTTATGAACAACTCTTTGGTCTACCCACTTTTGCCATACTGCTGCTCCAAGATGACAAGTCTAGGGATATGGAGGTTTCCCTTCTTCTCAATGACACAATACTCTACAATACAGTGAAATAGGGCTAGTTAGATAGTCCATTTGACTTCTACTTTAGTCCTTCAAATTTTGCACGTCCTTAGGCCCAATACACCTACCCTTCTACCAGTCTTGTTTTCCTTCACAAGTACAGGACTTAGAGCTCTTCTTTGATAGTCACCTAACAACCCTCCAATTGTACTTGGACTGCCATCAATTTTCCCAACCACGGTAAATTTTTTTACTGATCTAGTTCCCGCAACACTGCCCTCATCTAGGGCTCTTCAAATATGCCACCTAATAGTGATTTGATTCCTCTCAAAATCACTATTCTTGTGTGCCAATTTTATGTTGTCCAATCTATGAAAAAATCTGAAATACTCACCTTATCATCCTTCTAACAATTTGTAGATGACTAAACTAGGGTCACAAATCATCCATTAACAGTCCATTCACTAACTGTTTATAGGCTGCTTCAAATCTCTGTCCAAAACTCTATGGACAGTCCAACAAAATCAACTCCTCTTCATGTCAATCCATTCCTCATATGGCACATTTATTCTGCTCCATCTTCTACTCAAGTTCCACTTTCCTTTGGATTTTCTATCTTTGCACATACTTATGCAAACCATATTCCAAATTTGTGGTATATATTGCAGAGATAAACCTCTCTCTAAGGGTCACAACCCCTCTTCTTCTATGCAAATTTGTCACAGTATTAATGACATACCTTATGGATTGAACATGCTAGGAAACCTCCCTAAATAGGGAATTATACTTCTATTCTAATTTCTTTAGAACAAACCATATCCACCCATAGAAAAAAATAAAACTCTTTCCTCTATAAGAGACTCGGCCTAGCTCATATGGATCCATAGATTCTGGTCATTTATTTGACTGAATCTTGACTTGAACTTTAGATCTCTACGACCCTCAAACTGTGGTTACTTCAGTCAATATTCCACCTGTGACTACTTCTGTTCTGGCCCTAAATTCTAGTGCATACCCTCCTCCATTTGTGTTGGTATTTATCACAGACCTCGCAACCTAGTAACCAGCACAAGGTAGGGTCTCAACCCTCTCTACTATTTCAAAATTTGATGCGGACTTCACACAGAAACACCACTGAAATCACATGCCCAAATTCTCATGAGTCACCTCTCTTGAGCTTTATCTGCGCTAAGAGAACCACAATATGCCATCCTACTTCCTATCTTGAACCCATTAAGGTATGTGACATTCTTGTGAACCATCACATGATGATCTTACTCTTGGTGGATGATCATGGCCTCCCTTTAGCAACACTTACTCAAACCTCTAACTAGACCTACTTTAGGACTAAATCTCTCCTAGCGTCCTTGATAAAATGAGCTCATTCTCACTTGATGTTCTTTCCTTCATACTAAGGCCTCCTTAAATAGCTTTTCCTAGCTAGGCCTCTTAAGAACACCCTAGAACTTAAAAATTTTATATACTCAGATCTTAGGAAATATTATTTTTCTGTTTAATTTTATTTTAGATTTTAAACCTCATCTTAGGTCCAAAGCCCCTTCGCTTGGGTCATTTTCCCACAAAACATTTTGTGGTCAAAATCACACAAACCCATCTCACTAGGCTTTTGGAGTACCTCCCAAGCTACACAATTTAACAACATAGTCTAGTTGTAGCAATCATAACTTGGTCAAGCTCCTATAGTCAAGCGAGGACTTGGTTGGGTTCCCAAGTTAAAATTAAGGGTAGTTGTGAGGGCATGATAACTAGGAAGGGTTAGGGAATGCCAAGGAATGAAAAGGCGTGCTAACACATGCTGAACAATGTCAATGCATGTTGAGGAGTGTTAAGGAGTGTCAAGGTATCACAAGGGAGAACTAGGTCAAAATGCATGGAAATGAACAAATAAGATTGTGTTCCAGGGAGTCTTAGTGAATTAAAGTGTGCCAAGGATGAAGTGTGTTAGAAAAATTTCATAATAGGATTTGTAAGAGACTAGCCTACAATTGTGATAAGGGGCTCTGTTGGACTCATGTATTTCACAGTATCACAAGGTGACTGATCACTGATTAGAATATTGTTCATATACTGAAAATAATATTCTATGGCTGTCATTTATTTTCAGAGAAGAAAGGGAGACCCTGACTGTCAAAGAGCATCAAATGAATCAATTTTCCTTATAGTTTAGTGGAAAGGAGAAAAATTGTTGCTGGAAAGGTGTGATGGGGATCAAACTTCATTTCTGCCCTCGTTCCATTTCATTTCATTCACCCCCTTTGTCCCCCTCGTTTCCTCCATATTCTCCCATGCTTTGAAACCCATTCCCCGCCATGCTTCTCTTCCATTTCATCTTCCATTTTGAAAGATACGTTACCTTACCTTTCTTCCGCCTTTCATGATCAAAGTGGGGCCCTCATCGCATTTCGCAGACTTTATGTATTTGGCATTGGAACTAAAATTTAAATAATGCGATCGCTGATTTGCGATATCGCATCGCATTGTTTTACCTTGTGAGTGCCCGCAATCTATTTTATTTAGTTTGTGATGCGGTAAGTCGGCCGCACCTCAGCAGCTCCGCCCCATTACATAGCCATTGCAATACATTGTTATATCATATAAAACTTCATAACACTGACCGCTTAAAAACCTTCCGTCGATTCATAACACTCCGCCAAATGCCAGTGGGCCCCTCTTCCCCACACTTCGCAAATTTAAGGAGTTAACCCCGTAGATTATAAATAAAACTTAAGAATTTCAAAGTACGCCTGCGATCCACTCCCACTTCTTCCCTACCACATCACTCATCTCCTCCCCCGTGGATTGTACTTCGCAGATTTTAGATTTTACATTTTCCACGCTTATAACTAAACACTACGAATTGCGATGTGCACTGCGGTCCCATCCCAATTACCCTCCATGTCACCACCCCATCGCATCACATCGTTGATCGTATTCTTTATAAACTAATTAACTGTAAAGGTTGTGAAGTGCGCGGATGCAATGCCACTTCATAACTAAATTCTACATAATTTTAGGTCTCGGTGAACGAGTTGTCACTATGTTTTGTGTGTATAACAGGTCAATTAGGGACTACGAGGTTTATAGCTCATTTCATGAATAAATAGGCCAAAAGACCGGGCAATAAG
Source organism: Pinus albicaulis (assembly GCA_034641835.2). Classification (NCBI taxonomy): domain Eukaryota; kingdom Viridiplantae; phylum Streptophyta; class Pinopsida; order Pinales; family Pinaceae; genus Pinus; species Pinus albicaulis. The sequence continues at coordinate 1,264,870,444 of CM076583.1, read as the reverse complement.
CAAAGGCTTTCCACCTCATTACACCATCGTCATCTTTAAATCCAACGACCTACGTTTCATTATGACCCCCCTTTACAATATTCCTTACTTTATCGTTGAAGGGGGGGTCCGAAACGAATGGTTTTCAAGAAAGGGACCCCCTTATGTGTCAATATCTCATGAATTGACACCCCCCCCCCCCTTTTATATTACCACTTACCACTTCATAAGGGTCCGAAATACCACTTTTCTCCTCGAAACTGTTTTCCCCAAATGAAAAACCATTTTTTAGCCAGTTTTACCAGTTCGTTTTCGAGGGAGATTTCGGGCAGATGGGAACGAATTTTGAAAAAAAGAGAGAATTTTTTATTCAGCACAGGTTGAAGAAAAAAATCCTCTCCCAGATTTTGAACAAGTGTCTTCAGTTGGGATAATCAAAAGCCATCTCTCAGCCCTATTTTTCGGATTTCTGTTTTTTCTGTGTTGGTCATGATTTTGCGGCAATTGTTGTGGAGCACTGGAGATGAATTTTGAAAATCCAAGAGAGGTTTTTGACCAGAACGAGGCAAAGAACAATAAAATATCTCATATTTTTCATAGGTGTCACCATTGGGGACAAAAAAATGTCTGATTTGACCTCTATTTTCAGCATTTTCACCCAATTTTCACAACATGACAAACATCCCAAGATTTTCAGGAATTTGTTTTTTGATGATGGTTCTTAGATGTGAACAAGGATAATATATTTCGGCAACCGTTTTCCATAAAAATAGTGCCAGACAATATGACATTAGGACAACAACGCAATCAGTGTCGCACTAGAGTTAATGATCCAGCCAAGGCGGTGCAAGAAAGGTTGGGACAGACATCAATTTTGCCTCACTTTGTCTTTTTGGAATTTTAAAAGCCCAATTGCATTCACCTTATAATTCAAGAAGGGTAATTGAAGTTAATACAACCAACGGTGGCTAACAAATTCACCTCATCATAGCCTTGCATGGCCATACTTGTCCATTTTCTGCTTAAATTGTAATCAATGAAAGTTTTCCAGGGTAGATTAGGGCAAACCGACTTAGTTGTTAGTTAAATACCACTAGAATTCTAATTATAAAAGGTTGGATATTTTAGCACCTATATTGTAAGAACTACTATTGAAGCACTTTAATTTTTGGAGCTGGACATCAATAATCAAAGACCGTTTATAGGATTCTTGAGTTGTGTCAAAATGGTGATGTGTTTCATGTTTGTTTAAATGCTTCCATTGTTTTTTATGTTGTGTATCAGCTCATCTAATTGTAAATCAGAAATTTTAGAGTAAGATTCATTGTCGGAGCACCTTAATTCTATCTGAATTTACAATCTAAATGTTTTCTGTTGAACTCTGATTAAAGAATTCTTAATTTCTCTTTAGACACTACGAAACCTTACTGTTTCTTTCACCTCATAATTCATACAGCTCTTAAAATCCATTTAGCACAGTTAGCTTGCCCTGTGATTTGCTCTTTATTTTGATTTGCCATTCCAGCCTTTGACTCCATCGCCCAATGGAATAGCTTCTACAACCCTATCTATCCAACCACACAATCAATCAAAAAAACAACCCCCATCACTCTAACTAGCCTAATATCAATACATATAACCAACAAGTTAAATCAATTTAAATCATAAAACAAAGAGAGCCCTCTCTGAGTCTAAGAAGGCTAGGTCCTAGACTCCAAAGCGGTTTGATGTTGTTCTTTATAGTTTAGTTTTGCCAATCTTCTAAATTATAGAGTGAAAACAGGCTCGACAAAGCAATTTTAAACATAGGGAGACTTTGTGTTGGGCACAACACTATTTTTCCTTTATCTATTATTTTTATATGAAATGTGGCACACTTTGGCCGAATGCTCATGTTTTAAACTATTTTAGACAATTCAATATTGTACATTGTTATGTATAAGTTTTGGGGAACTCGACTTGTGCTGACCTATATCTTGTGTGTCTTGTGTATCCCGTGGTTCTTGAAAACTCTAAGTTAATGCTCCACTATTTATATGAACTAGACATACATGTGAAATATTGCCTATGTAAGCTATGTTTCTTAGTTGTTTTATGGCCATGGCTAGATGTGATCCTTGTCTTGGTAAGTTCTTAAGTGGGAAAATTTCAGCTTGGACATGACTGGCCTAAGATGAGGTATAGGAAGTTCTTAGGTGAACAAGGCACAATCTACTTGTCGTAGGTGTAATTGATCAAGTTGTTACGACTGAAGCAGACCAATGTCACATGAACTGGAGTAGCTAAGGACTTGATTGGGTAACCAAGTCATGAAAAAATGTAAGGATATTTGTGAGGGAATGAGTGCCAAGGCATGCTAGGGATTGCTAACATGTGCCAGATAGTTCGAAGGCATGTAAAATATGCTAAGATGTGTCAAGTGTTAAGGCATGCCAATATCCGCAATGGTGTGAAAATACATGCCAGGGATTATCAAGGAAACAAAAAGGAGAAACAAGTTAAAATACAAGGAAATGAGCACATCATAGGGTTAATAAGTCATCAATTTACATTTTCCAAGAGGGGCATGCTATGCACACCAACACTAGGTGGAAATGAGTGTCAAGTGCCAAGTGTTAGTGCATTCTAAGTGCCAAATCATCCTCTATTACTTCTCTTCTACTTTCCAATAACTGATCTCAAATAACTTTAATATTATACCATGCGAAAGCATATTGAGGCATCTTAATGAATGCTATACATGATAATGATCATGGCCTCTTTAGGACTACATGTCTCTTCGCCCCCTTATCAAATGAGCTCCTTCTCACTTGATGTTATTTCCTTCATCCTAAGGACTCCTTAAATAGTTTTTCCTAGACCTCTTAGGAACCCTCTAGAACTTATGGGTTTTATCGAGTTAGACCTTAGGAAATATTAATTTTCCTTTTTAATTTTCTATTAGATTTTAAAGCCTGTCTTGGGTCCAAAATCCCTTTTCTTTGCTTCTATTTCCACAAAGCCTTTTGTGACCAAACTCACACAAATCCATCTCACTAGGCTTGTGGAGTACCTCCCAAGCTACACAATCCAACAATATAGTCTAGTTGTAGTAACTATAACTTGGTCAAGCTCTTGTAGTCAAGCGAGGGCTTGGTTGGGTTCCCAAGTCAAAAATTAAGTAAGGGTAGTTGTGAGGGCATGATATATAGGGAGGGTCAGGGCATGCAAAGGAATGAAAATGCATGCTAACACATGTCGGACAATGTCGATGCATGTTGAACTAGAGTTTTAGGGAGTGTTGGGGCATATCAAGGGATAACTAGGTCAAAATGCATGGAAAGGAACAAATAAGAGTGTGTGCAAGGGAGTGTTAGCGAATTCAAATGTGCTAAGAACGAAGTGTGTTAGGAGAAGTTTAGAATAGGATTTACAGGAGGCAAGCCTACGGTTGTCATAAGGGGTTCGACATAGCAATTTTAGACAAAGGGAGATCACTTTGTGCTAGGCACAACATTGTTTTTCCTTTAGTTATTTTTTTTATATGAGATGTGGCACACTTTGGATACATGCTCATGTTTTAAACTATTTTAGATAATTTCATATTGTACATTGTTGTGTATAAGTTTTGGGGCACTCAGCTTGTGTCAGCTTATATCTTGTGTGCCTTGTGAATCTTGTGGTTCTTGCAAACTCTCAGTTAATGTTCTATTGTTTATATGAACTAAACATACATATGAAATATTGCCTGTGTAAGCTATGTTGCTTAGTTGTTTTATAGCCATGGCTAGATCATGTGATCCTTGTCTTTGTAAATAGTTAAGTGGGACAAGTTGAGATTGGACATGAGTGGCATAAGATGAATTATAGGCATTTCTTAGGTGAACAAGGCACAATCTACTTGTAGTAGGTGCAATTGGTCAAGTTGTTGGGCTTGAAGCAGGCCAACGTTTTCACATGAACTACAGTAGCCAAGGACTTGATTGGGTTCCCAAGTTGTGAAAAAATGTAAAGGCTTGTTGTGAGGACATGAGTGCCAAGGCATGCTAGGGAATGCTAAGATGTTCCAGATAGTGCGAAGGCATGTCAAACATGATAAGATGTGCCAAGTGATAAGGCATGCCAAGATGTGCAAGGGTGTGTCAATGCGTGCCAGGGATTGTCAAGACAACAAAAGGGAGAAACAAGTTAAACTACAAGGAAACGAACACATAAGAGGGTTAATTAGTCATCAATTTACCTTTTCTAAGAGGGGTATGCTAGGCACACCAACATGACTATGCGCCAATAGGTGCCAAGTGAAAAGTCTTAGTGCATTCTAAGTGCCAAGTCTTCCTTTGTTGCTTCTCATATACTTTCCAAAAATTGATCTAAAATAAATTTAATATTAAATCGTGCCAAATCATACCAAGGCATATCAACGTGTTCCATACATTTTAAGACTTTCCAAGCACCAACACGTGCCAAGCCCCAATATGTGTCAGGGACTGTTATGCATGCTACGAAGTGGAATGGCATGTGGAAGACTGCTAAGGTGTGCTAGAGAGTGTTAATGCATGTTTAGGAGTGTTAAGGAGTAATAAGACAAAACATTAAGGGAGCACTAGGTCAAAATTCATGGAAGTTAATGAATATGAGGAACGTGTGCCAGGGACTAGTGTTAATGAGTGCTAGCTGTCATGCCAAGGAGGGAGTGACAAGGTATGCTAATCATTGGTAAGGCATGCTAGGGAATATCAACGCATGTAAAGAAGTGCCAAAGTGTGCTAGGGAGTTCCAGGGTGTGCTAATTATATGTTCCAAATAGTTCCAAGATATGCCAATACATGTCAGGTGCTAAGGATGTGCAGGGTGCCAGGGTATGTCAATATGTGTCAAGAAGTGTCAAGGCAACAAAAGGAAGAACCAATCCAAAATGTAAGGAAATGAACACATAAGAGGGTCAATAAGTCAAGACTTTATCTTTTTCAAAAGGGACATGCTAGTCACACTAATAATAGGTCCCAATACATGCCAAGTGGCATTGTATGCCAAGTGCGCCTAATGTATGTCAATGCATTCAACCAAGATGTTCCAGGGCATGCTAGGGACTACATGCATGCTAACACATGCTAGGAGAGTTCCATGTTGTGCTAGCGCATGCCACCATGTGCTTGGGCATCAGTTTCATGACAAGATGTTCTAGGTACAAAGATGTTCCAAGACATGTGAGGTGCTAAGAAATGTTAGTGTGTGACAAAGAATTAATTTAAGGTGTGCCCGGATTGTTGAGGAGTGTTAGGTCTTTCTCATTAATATAATTGGCAGAGCTTGATTATGTATTAAATAATATATTTCCTATACACACTAGTGGAACTTTATCTAAAGGGAATTTTATAGATAATAAACTTAATAGATATGAATCATGTGTTGACTCATAGGAAAACTCTATTCGACTAGTGATTACTTGAGGGAAATGATACATACTAATTACTTCTTAAAAAATTGACTGATTATAACCAATATGGCCTTGGAAATATCATAAAAAATACTCCACAATAATGGCCTTAAATCGTTATCTTTTGAAAAAAAAAATATTAAGAGGCATATAGCGTCATCAAAAACTCATTGGAAATGATACGGTAAGGTGATGAACATTTTTACTTAGTCACCAAAAACAACAAAAAGGCATTGGTGAGGTCATTAAAATGGAAGTCACTAGAAGTGTCTGAAAGTGGGGGATGGGCCTTTGCAAGCCCTCACAGGTAATGTTGAAAATGCTTTGGTAGCGAACCTTAAAGGACCATCACTATATACACTTACAATAGCGTTTTGGAATACATCACCATATGTGACTTGTGGTGTGAGACCTTAAGGTTAGTCACAAGCAGCCCTCCTGTGTCCTTTTTCTTGTAGTGGAACTGCATGTGTATTGCTCATATTATTTTTAAATAACATGTATGATCTCTGAAAATACTTAAATAATAGATGTACATCTAAATTGATATGTTCACCACATGTTCAAATACATAATATTGAATCTCATTAGGTATAACTAGATTAATTTTATATTTAACAAATAAATGACAACTTGAGTTTTAAAACAAGACATTATATCACAACATGTGAGCATGCCAAATGTGGTTAATACAAAATATACATGTATGTGTAAATTGTAATTTTAAATTTCCATCTAGATACAAATTATATTTAACAAATATAATGAAAAATTGAGTTTTAAAAACAAAACATTATATCACAACATGTGATCACCAAATATAGTTCAACTATCCAAAATATACAAATGTATACATGGTTTGTGATTCAAAATTTCCATCCAGAGATTCATTTTATATTTAACATTTCTAGAATGACAACTTTAGTTAAAAAAAAAAAAAATCATTATATTGTTGAACTTTGCAACAAGAAACAGTGAAGGAGGCATCCTGAAACATCATCCTTGATCCTAGTTGGAAAATAATCACCTAAACA